>SZWC01032205.1:1796-16179 GCA_023375785.1 Penium margaritaceum | reverse complement strand
AGATATAGATATAGATATAGATATAGATATAGGTATAGATATAGATATAGATATAGATATAGACATAGATATAGATATAGATATAGATATAGATATGGATATAGATATAGATATAGATATAGATATATATATAGATATAGATATAGATATAGATATAAATATAGATATAGATATAGATATGTACATGAACATGACCGTCATGTCGTTGTCCGTGTTTTTTTGACACAAACAGGAGGTTTGTTGTAACTGAGGACATGTAGACTACGTCACCTAGCTGCAGATCCATTTCTGTACCAGTAAGATTGATGCTTACCTGTTTGTCTCCAATACTGTTTGCGTTCACAATGCTGCTATTTGCACATCTGAACTGCCAATCAGTGGGGGTGATGCACATGAATCCAGCCTTGTCATTGTTAGAGTGGTGATCAGTGCCGGACTTGAGCCCAAAGGCTCCTGGCCTGAGCAGCGCCATGCCCTTTGTTGGAGGCGTTCTTTGCGCAATCATGATGTCGGCTTCTTCGCCACATTTTTTTACAGCCTTTGTTCCCACCGCATCCAGCATCTTCCTTCTTTGGCGACCTGTACTCTCTTGCCCTGTGCCCATGTTTGCCGCAGTTGCGATAGTTTCCCGAACACTTGGGAGCCTTGCCACCTTTGTTCCCTTTGCTGCCACTGCTTCCGCTGCCCCATTTTTTGCCAAAGTCTGACCCTTTTCTCCCCTGGCCACTGTAGCGTGCAGCATAGGATGAGAAGTTAGCCTGACTACCGCTGTGGTGCATGGCCTTGTTTTGCACGTACTTGGACAGTGCCGTGTATTTCAGGTCACCCTCCTTCCAGCCACCAATGACGGTGATCATTTGGCTCCAGGTCTCCGGTAGCACCATGAGGAGGATCATGGCTTGCATGTTCTTGTCAAGGTCCCAGTTCATCTAGCGAGCCTTGTCGAGGAGTCCCTCAAATTCTTGTGGGAAATCGGGGATTGAGTCCTCTCATTCACTTGCATGCCGATCAGCCGTTGTAGGATGAATAATCTGTTTGCGAGGGATGTTGATTGGTGCACACGCTTGAGCTTGGTATAAGCATCCAAAGCCAGTGTGAACCCGGCAATGACGCAAACATACTTCTTGGTCATCGTGTTGCTTAGAAGTGACATGACAACATCATTTCTTTCAGTCCATGTCTCGTGCTCTCCTGAGCGCCCCGTGGGAACCTGCTCCTCTCCTTTTAGAAGCTTGATGATTCCCCGGACTTTCATTGCCAGTTCAAACCGCCATCTCCACAACAAAAGGTAATTACCCTCGAAGAGAGATTACCTCCCAAAGATTGAAGACCTTGCGACATTGCAGTAGAAATCACGATTGCTCGTTTGGTCTGCCATGTGGTAGCCACTTTTGAATTTGAGGACTGCCATGCAGCAACCTCTGTTTTATTTCAGGACTGCCTTGCGGCAGCCCCCACTGCTGTTGAAGGGCCACCCATTTTAGCTGCCCTTTTTTGCAATCTGCATTTCTGCTATGTTAAGGCCAAGGTAGGCTGATGTTAGCGAATGTCTGCTACCGGTTTAGAGGTGATGTTTCGTTGCTTGCCTCTCCAGCCGATGCTAACCTGCAAACAGAGAAGAGAGATTACACTGGCACACCCAGGGTCTTGCCTCCAAGGGCAGAGCTTGTCCTTGTAGGGACCAAAAGGTTGTGCCTCCAAGGGCTGAGCTTGTCCTTGGTCCCTGTGTGCTAGGTGCCGGTTCAGCCGTTAGGGCTGGTGAAGCAGAAAAAGCAGATGGAGCTGATGGAGCTGACGTGCGCACCTAGAAAGTGCAGACCAGAGTTGAGCAAAGCGCGCCTTCCATCTAGTCACTGTGGGCTCATAGCCCATTGTCAGCCGGCCTGAGGCAAAACGGACTGCAATACAGGGCCGATACAATTGCACATGGTTTCCGCTCCTAGCATTTCAGCTAGGAGAAGATATCACCCTCAGGATCATGGTTCCACACCGAGCAGCTCCTAGGCAATCATTTGTTAGCAACTGTGTCCACTTAACACTTGGTCACTTTGGCGCGAGGTGCTAGTCAAAGACTAACTCATGTGGCTTAGTCCAAACAGTGTTCTCTTCATGCTGTTCCTTTGTTGGACAACTTTGTGAGGAGCACCTAAGGCCAGATTGTGTAACTTGAATGAGGAATGAGCTTGATACATATAATCCTGGGACTGGCGTCTGAGGTGTGTGTGTGTAGAGTGGCACTTTTGGGGTGGCCATTCCATACCACCTCACCAGCTTGCCAATTTGCACATCCACTGACTGCCAAGTGGCACATCCTCCTCATGTATGCAGAAATGTAGAAGAAAATTCTCGTGTGCAGGAAGGTCAAAAAACATTCATGCAAACATCAAGGCGCGATCACAGGACTTGTTGTTCCTAAGTCCAACATGCTATCCGTTGCACTACACTTCTAGTTTCTTGCTCGGACTTGCACCAGGAACAACATTTGGGGGACTTATTCCAAGGTAGGAGTGCATGCCCAACCTGTTTGTGAATCCATAGCAGTGTGTAGGAGGTATAAAAGAACAAAAATGATAAAATGTGAACATGAAACCTCTGTGCAAAATGTATTGAAATATCACTAAGTGAAATATGAATAAGTGCTAGAAAGGTGAGGTCCATATTGTGTTTTGAGTGTGACATAGAAATTGATCCCTAGTGAAATCTCCCATATCTCTCATGTGTTGGGCATAAAGAATAATCCCCCCCCCCCTGGATAGGCAACATCAATGTGGCTGTTTCTGGCTACATCAATGTGTCGAGGTAGCATAGATGTTTGTGGTCGCATGGTACCAATGTCATCACTGTACTTGGAGTCTCCAGCCACATCTCTACAACTCCAATCCTCTGAGTATACACCACGTGATCATCACTCATAGCCATGAAACAAGGAGAGTTTGATAGCAGTAGCGTAAACCAATCCTTCTAGTACATCAAGCTTTTGGTACATCTTGAGTCCTTGTACCATGCAAGATCCACCTTTTCCAACTCCAACATGTCAGACTTTGCCGTGAAGAGGTGGTCGCACACATCCTTGGCCATATTCATGTTGCCAAAGCGGCGTATACGAGCCTCATTTTGCTACTACACCTCTTGACGTAATTCCAACTGCCTTTGCTGTTGTTGTAGACTAATCTTCTTTTGCTGCTACTGATGCAATGACTAATCTTGCTGCTCCTCCTAGTTCCTCTTAAACCTGAAGTACTATTTCTGATAGTGTTTTTCTTCTGGTAGTTGTAGCACTTGCCATTCTTCCTAAATCTTTGCTGTGTAGACTAATACTACTACTGCTCATTACATGACCCCATGGCCAACAGTGCTACTTCACCGTTATTTTACTCACTTTTGTCTATCCCCATATGCACTTTTCGAAAATGATTACCAAGTGCTTCAGTCATATTACCACCAAGCTTGCATTTGTTTGACTTCCTTGATCTCGTTGACTCACTCAAGACCTTCCTTGAGGCTTCTTAGACTCCCTTTACTTCGGTTTGGGGGCTGTAAGGCTCTTTTTTTCACTAGAGATGAAGTTAAGCTGGCATGCATAAGCGTGCCTCAACCGGGCATTTTTGGATTATGCGCCACACTTGTATGAATGATAGCATATGAGGAGAATTTTGGAAAATGATTGTGTTCCTTGTCTGCCGTCCGATCTCAGATTTAATGATGTTGCTTGAGAGATCACGTCATCATTCTACAGTATTCTAAGTTTAAGATCAATCAGCAAGTAGAGTGGAAAAAAAAATTGAAAGACAAAAGCATCATTGTTTATGCCACAAAGTGTTGAAAGTTGCATGTTTTATGCTAGATGGGCTCGGCATGGAAAAAAAATTAAGAGAGAGGGAGGGGAGGTGACCACTCTGTCTCCCGTTCCACTTTCCTACTTAACATGTTCCATATCCTAACTGTTCATGGGGTGTGATATACAAACTGGAGAATCAGGTCAAAAATGACACCTGCTGTCATCACTTGAAGAAATTAGAGCCCCCCCTTAGGATGATGTAGTATCACAAGGAACAACAAAGATACTGTGGACTGAATTCTATTTTGACAAAATACAACAAGAAGTGGAGACCTTCCGCTCTCACACACATAGTGACACTTAGTCAGACAGTTTATTAAAAAAACTTGTTTAAACCTTTGCCTGACTATGCATAGAGACTTAATGGAAAAGTCATACCCCTCTTCCACTCTCCAATCCAATCATACTAGTAGAAATGTCATGTCACCATCTTTGTACCTTCCAAGTTCTAGCTCCATCCAACGGCCGCATCTTCAACAACATGTAAAAACAGCAAATTAGCATTGTTCCTGCCATAAATGAGAAGAAATGGCACATTCTATGCTGAGTATGAGGAACGCAATAGACATAGGATCAAGACAGAGGTTGCTACTCTCTATCCCTATCTCTCTCTCTCTCTCTCTCTCTCTCTCTCTCTCTCTCTCTATCTATCTCTCTCTCTCTCTCTCTCTCTCTCTCTCTCCCCCTCTATCTCTTGACCCTCTTATCCAATGGGCCATGGTAGAGCTATAGACAAGCCTCTTAAGGTGTCCCACTGATCCATCCATTTGCGGTCATATCTACTCTTCCCTGCTCGTCCTAAAAAACAAATAACATGTGTTGTACCCTTTTTCTCCATCGGCCGAAGCCGGGTCTGACAGTATGCAAGGATTTGCTCTCCGTTGCAAGTTACGCTGCACTATCCCCGCAGGTCTATTCTATGATTTCTTGCTAATACAATGCCTTGTCTCCTTTTCATGATGTTGCCCCACGGCTTGCGGTCAATCGGATGCAACTATTATCTGCCAGATCCTCTCAGTTACCCTTGTGTTTCCATCAGTGGATAATCAATCAAATTAGTGTGGGGACATAAGTGGCATGTGTCCTTTCATCCTTCATATCATGACTCACCGCAAACTGCGACAAATTATGAGATGACTCAATGTAATTTTTTCCACATATATGCTCATTTTTGTATGACCTATACGGTTGATCATTCACATGAAGCAATGATGGGTCCAGGACGGAGAGTGGATGTTAGAGCATTGGGCCAGTGATCAATAAATCAATGAAACTAGTGTCAGGTCAACTTTCTAAACAAGCAAGAAAACAGACTTTTTATAGTGACACAAACTACTCCCCTAAACATCACCCAGCAAGACACGCAAAATGAATACATCTTCCGATGATGGATGATCCACTGGAGCCTGCCTCTGCACAAACACAGTACGACTGGCAGCCAGGTGGTTGGTCTCCCCAAGAACAGTGTGGCAAAGTGTAAGGGGAACATCCACGTGACGGTTTGCGCAAGAGTTGGGTTGCACTGGGTCCTCTTCTTGCAAGTGATGAAGATCCTGCTGGTACCGCTGGTAGGCCCGATAGGCCTCGGTCCGTTCTTCAGCTGCTTCTGCGGCCCAACGTCCGACGTCGCGCCTTACTTCTTGCCAGCTTTCCACCAGGTGGGGCTTGTCTTCACGAGGAATCATCTGTAGCCACGGCTGCCAGAACTGCTCCACTGCTCCGCCGGCGGGGTGGTGCGACCATTGCCTCACGCCCTCAACTATGCAAAAGCCCAGTTGGTATGGTGCATTGCAGCAGCTGCAGATGGCGTAAAAGGCCACTGAAGACTCTTGTGCAGCCCTCCTCTTGTAGGGCGCATGATATTCTACCGCAAACTGAGGAGACGGCCATGAAGGCTTCATAATGTGCTCCTCTGATAGTGACCTTCCCATGCGGAGGCAGGTCTCAAACACACATACACGTATACACATGCATGCGCATACATGCACACCTAACTAGCTTTTGTACTCTATCTTGTCGTGAGAAAAGACACAGGTCTTGCTCAATGGTCTGGGTTGAGTGAGGGACAGCATTCTCTTAGTCTGGCTGACAGCCACTAGACTCGCAGCAGAGGCTTGCAAGATGGGCACTCGCCGAGGTGAGGATCGGTGGCAAGCAGTGATCGTCACCTGTGGGGAAAAATACCTGGACGTCCACTGGAGGCAAGGTTGTAGCATGCATCAGTCGGTTTGTAGGTCCGTCGGTGTATCAGTCATCTATCAGTCAACAGTCTCCTCTTCCCATATTTCTCTTTCTTATTTGCTTCGTGCACCGCTCTCCTATGTCCCTTCAAATTGGTGTGCCCCAGCGCGGCTTGCACTTTAAACGCCCTTGGGGATAAGGCGCTTTGACTTCCGCTCCTCTGCCCAAGGCTTGGCGCGGCTCCATTGCAATCACACAAGCCTCGAGATACTTTCTTTGCAACCTCGCTGGTCTGGATGGTCGACAATATCCACCCGATCATTTTCCCTGTGCCTCGTTGCTTTCGGGATTTGAGCTGTACCTCTCGGGGGTTTCTCGCCTCAGCGGACTGCTGGATGATTACTTGTCAACCCCACTCCCAGATTCTTGACCTTGAGCTTGCCGCTCTTCCCTTCCTCCGGTGGATGAACGAAACACATTTAACACTGTTATACCCTACTACCGCAAAATGAGCCAGACATAGTCGTCCATTCGTCCCTTTTGGTGTTGTTCATCCCGCAGATCCTGCTCTGGTGGATCATCCACCGTTTTCTTCGTCGCCCACTCCCTTCTCCATGTGCAGGTTCCTCCTGCTTCTTGGCGGTCCTTTCCTCCAACGACGGGTTCTTCTCTTCTGCTCACCTGGTTCTCTCCAGACAACTCAGTTGTCAGTTGACCCCTTCATGCCATTTGCCCTCATTTTGTACCCTGGGTATTTGACGCGGCATCGCTCTGTGTCCCCCTTCCACCATCTCTCTCCATTCGCCCCTTTTGGTGTTGTTCATCCTGCAGATCCTGCTCTGGTGGATCATCCACCGTTTTCTTTGTCGTCCGTTTGCCTCCTCTAATTCCTCGTCCAACTCGTGCCATCCCCTCCCCTCTTTTTGTTGACGTCCTTGGCGACACTCCTTGTGCTGTTCCCCTTGTTGGTGAGGGGTGATATTTGCCCTTCCCTGACTCTTGTGTCCTCGGCTGCCTGCCAGGTGCTATTTTCTGATCCCAGGCTTATGCCGGCCGAGATGTTGGATTGTCGAGTGTGTCAGAGGGCGCAGGTGGTATTACTCGTCCACCTTCCTTGGACCTTTGCCCTAGTCGCATTTTGCCAGGGGCACTTGGCACGCTACCGTGCAGTGGGGATGGATTATCGATCTGATGTGGTGGAATGTGGGGTGGCGCTCCTGGCCCCCGCGGAGGTGGCCTTGGGGCCTCCAGTTGCTGTTTGTCCTTCAGCAGGCACCACCGAGGTGTCATTTGCAGTGCCCGATTTACGATCGCCAAAACTTTCCTCCTGACGTCGGGCTCCTCCCTGACCCCTAGCGATGTCATGGCCAATACTGCATTCTGAGCCGCCGCGACTTCTGGTCCTCGTAGTGCCATGGCATTGCGGTAGAGCTGCTCCACCGGGTTGGCGTCCACATATGAACGCAGTGCCACCAGGTCTTCCACCACCTGCCTGTTCTTTTCCTCTTTCTACTTCATCTGCCACGCTTTGGCCTTGATCAGGCGGATTTTCCCCATGCATCCCTTGCAGTGCTACCCGAATCCTGATAGCACCTCCCCACATTGCCCGTGGAGGGGTTGCTTGCACCATTCGTACCATTCACTGGCCTTGTGACTACTGCAGTCTTTGTAGTATAGACTCAAATCTATTCTTAAGGTTTTACAGCCTCTTCGTTCCTGCTCCCCTTTCTGATTTCGCAGCCTCTCCCTCAAATCTGGTGTACAGGCCAGGCAAACGTGCACTACCCTCAACTTCAGTAGCTCCTCATCTCCGCAGATGTGGTAGAGGGCCACTTTGTGTTTAACACAGTGCTTCCTTTGGGTCCTCACTGGCAAGGCACATTTCCCAGAGGCCTCCATATCCTCCACGCCAAGGGCCTCAGACACTTCTACTTGCTGCTCACTCTGCTTGCCTATGTTCTATTCCTTTACCAAAATGTCCTGGAGGCAGTGTTTGTAGTGTATTCCTATCTCCGGGATCTTGGTTCCACATTTGCGGTGAAGAGGTTCCTTGCACTTGGAGCACCACACGGCCTCCAAGAGGTCATGTGGTTGGCAACAGGTCTCACACCTCTCGATCCAGCGCTCAGATGCAGGTCTGTCAGCACAAGCCAAGATGATCGGCGCGCGCTTCTTACAGCCTATCACTTTTCGTCACGCCCATACCTTTGGCTCTTGGCAGGTAGGGTGCACTAGGTATCTGCATTTGTAGAAGCGGATTAGACTGGTGGTGTTAATCGGTTTGTCACACTTGCCATGGGACTCTTGCTCATCACACGGCATGCTTGAATTCCATTTCACAACATTTTCCTCAGAGCGGATTCTCTTTTCCTCCTTCATTTCTCTTTCCTCCTCACTCTAATCCCCCGTGTTCTCCTGCTCCAGGACTCCTGCATAGACCCCACACATTCTGAAGTTATACAAGATCTCCATATTGGCATTGCAGCAGTTGGGGTGCATCCTTTTACCACACCTTCACACAACACGTCTTCTCCTTTCTTGATTGCCTCCCCACATGTAGCACATGGTCCCAGGATGCCCTCCTCTTTGCCCTCGGCCTCATCCTGATCATGTGCTTCCATACTCAGCTCAAACTCCTCACCATGGTGATCCCCCTCCTCCTATTTTTCATCTCCCTCTATTGATTCGTGCCGTCCACGATTCCGCTGCCCCTCCTGGCGTGAGCTTGTTGGCCACGGATGTCTATCATCGGGAGGAAGTGGTTATTCTCGTGGAAAGGGGCCATTTAGCAAGCTAGGGTTCTCCTGCCACACCGGTGGGTGTTCCTCTGCTTACAATCTGTCGCGATGTGCTCCCTTTGCTCCCTCCCTGCAGGAACAACCTCCTGAGATGCCCTTCTTCTCTTTTGCATTGGGCCACCAGCCGTTGGCCGCCATGGTATTTGTCCTACCTATCTAGATTTGATCTGCCCAAGCAGGGTAATTCCCGGATTTTGTGTTCCCAATCAACGTGCAGATGGTGAAGGCCCGGTAAAAGCCGCACCATAGGCACTCATCGGTGCAAGCAACATCACCTCTTGTCCAGGTGAATTCATTGCTGCTGTTGGTGGCGTTCATGTGTCATTCATCGCACTGAGGGTCACTGGCGGGGCATCATCAACACCCAATCGCACCCATCTCATATCTCCGACTGCAGGCATTCTATCCTTGGACAAAAGCTACAAAACTTGCAGAACGGTACCGGCACTATTGGATGGAGGAGATTCACACAACTTCGTAAGTAATGACATGGTCCGCAGACTGGTTTTGAAGAACAAGCCAAGGATGTTTGAAGGACAAACCGTTGACGGGAGATTGCAGATACAGAGAATCCGAGAACCATTGCAACTACAAGTGGAAGGCCTACAACATGTAACGGTTTGGAGGTCTTGTCCAATGAGCAACCACATAATCATCCTTGGAATAGATTTCCTGTATCTGCACGATGTTTTGGTCGACTCCAATTGCAGTCATGTCTTCATGGAGATCAACAGTGCCAAGGAATAACTTTTGCATGTGGAACGGAAGCCGACAGCATAAGAAGCAGAGGTGGAACCATGAGAGGAAGTCGTGAAAAACCAGAAAGCGACAACCTGTGCAACCAATACCGCTCAACGTGGCCAAGTACAATGTACAACAAGGAGCTTGTGCGTGGCTGGTACATTTTGAGCCAATAGAAGAAGCAAAACAAGGAGCACATGAATCACCATCAGCCTCATAACGCTCATAGGCATGGACAAAGCTCGCGATGGTACCCGAAGATTCTGCACCAAACATCCAACAGTTTGCAAATGTCTTCCTCGACAAACTCTTGAGAACCTTAACTCCTCAACGAGACATCGACCATCGCATCAAACTAAAGTCGAGCAGCAGACCCACAGTTCGAGGGGCTTATCGGATGAGCGATCACGAGCTGACAGAGCTGAAGAAGCAACTCGACAAGATGATTGGTCAAGGGTTCATCTGCCCTTCCACGCCACCTTTCGCCGTAGTGATACTATTTGTAAAAAGGGAAATTGGTGAAATGTGGATGCGCATGGACTATCGGGTAGTGAACGACACTACCATCAGAAACGACTACCCTCTTCCCCAAGTTGATGAGCTTTTGGACCAGCTCCAAGGGGATCGAATTTAAAACAAATGACTTACGTAGCAACTACGCATGGCACACACCGATATCGAGAAGACGGCGTTCCAAACTCGCTACAGGCACTTTGAGTTAACGGCCATGGCGTTCGGACTGACAAATGCCCCGACGACGTTCATGGCGGCAACAAACAACATGTTCCGCCCATCCCTAAACAATTTTGACTTCGTGTACCCCGACGGCATTTTCTTGAATAGCCGCACTCAAGAGGAGCACGATGGACATTTCAAAGAAGCCCTTGAAGTTTTACAAAGGGAGTCTTTTTCAGGAAACTATTAAAATGCGACTTCCATCGTTGTTCCATCAAGATTTGAGCCACGTCATCAATAATGGGCGGATCACCATGGATCTAAAAAAGGTGGCAGCAGTCAATGATTGGCTGATGACGACCAGCGTTCAAGAAATTGATGTTTTTCTTGGTTTCTAGAGCTACTACCGGTAATTTGTAGAGGACTACGGCCAGGTCTCAGCACCTCTTTTTGACCTCACTTGAAACAAAAACAAGTGGCGATGGAAGACAGCAAACAAGAAATGTTCCCCGCTTTGCATAACGCTTTCACCCCAATGCCAACCCTACGATTAGCCAAACCAAGGATCGACTACGTCATAACCACTGATGCATGAGACCAAGCCATTGGTGCATTCCTTCTACAAGACCATGGCAGCGGCAAGCAACGAGTGCTTACATGTCCCAAAAACTATACGGACCGGCACTCAACCACAACATACACGAGAAAGAGATGTTGGCAATCATGCGCACGTTCAAGACGTGGCAATGATTCCTGGAGTGTTGCTGATGCATCGTGTGAACCAACCACCACACGTTAGAACATTTGAAGACGAAACCAAATCTCAGTCGACGTAAAATCCAATGGATGGAGTCCCATGAAACCGGGTTTGACTACGATATCGAGTACCGACCAACACAATTCAACCCAATGGATGCACTAATCCGCACACTAGATTTAATGGCTGATGTGGCAATGCTACAAATACCGCGAGACCCATACCTTGAGCGGTTATTTGCACGGGGCTATGACCAGTACAACGGATATGACAAGGCAAATTTCCGGTATGACGCACCCTATTGGAGACGGCATTGTACTCGTTAGGTGGTCGTTCCCCTGAACAACAAAATTTTCCATGTGCTGCTCGACGAATGCCAAAACACAAAACTGGGTGGACACATCGGAGGTGAAAGAACGTTCAAGAATCTGGCAAGAAACTATGGGTGGGACAAGATGCAATCGGACGTGGCTGACTTCTACAAGACGTATGACACATGTCAGCAACAAACATCCCGTTGCATGCGGCCACCCAGGCTCCTACAACCGCCCCCTATTGAGACAGAACCATGGGCTGACATCTCCATGGACTTCATCACACGATTACCGGTCACACCTCAAAGATATGACGCAATCCTCTTGATCATCGATAGGTTCTCCAACATGTCTCACCTGATTCCGAAAAACAACCACCATCAGAGTCGACGGAACAACGTGGTTGTTTCTAAACAACATTTTACGGCTCCACTATGTGCCTAGAACTATCATGAGCAACTGATGACTTGCTACGGCACGAGAATTCAACTTTCAACGTCGTTTCATCCTCAAAACGAAGGCCAAACCTAGCGAACCAATCATACGCTTGAACAACTTGTCCAGACACTATGCAAACCTCATAGAACGGATTGGGCACAAAACCTAATGGCCGATGAAATAACAAACAATTTGAAAGTCTCCACCACGGCAAGTAAAACATTGTTTGAAGTGGTGTATGGCAAACTTCCCGGTACACCAGCCAGACTCCAAAGTAGCAGCAACATTCCCACAGTCGATATTCAACACCGGGACTTCACCATTATCTGGGTGGAAACACGGCAAACCCTCACAAAGACACAAGCAGCAATGAAGCAAGGAGCTGGTCGAAATTACAATGACAACATCTTCACCACTCGCAACAAAATCCTCCTCAGCTCGGCAAACATCAAACTCCGCGGAGCCAAATCTTTGAAGCTCAAACCCTAATGGTTGGGACCGTTCCAGGTTGAGCGCATGCAAACCCTTGTGGTTGCGCGACTCAAACTCCCGGACACTGTTCTAGTTCATGTTTTGTTCCATATCAATAGACTCGAGCACTATCGAGTCCCCGGAAAGAACTTCCCAGACAGAGATGCCCCTCCTCCGCCTCCCGTTGAAGTAGAAAAAGACACGAAGTACGTCATCGAAGACATCCTCAGCCATCGACGACGAGGCAAAATGACATAATATCTCGTCAAGTGGCACAGCTACGACATGGTACACAACAGCTGGGAACCCTACGGCAACCTGGGAGACATTGGTCTTCTCATCGATGGCTACAATCACTTTCACTGTCACATCTGCACGCGCGCGGGGACGTCGCATGTAAAAGGGGAGGAAGTGTTACGTACGGGACGTGCATGAGTCCGTAATCTTCCAGAGTGGGCATTTATGTTACTACGCAAACAGCATATCGCGTTGCGAGAACCGCGATATTCACTCCGACTGTCAAGGGTAAATCGGCCAAATGCACTGCCCTCAGTGGATATTTCCAAACCTTCCAACAACTTCGAGCATTCTTGCGAACTTACGATAGAAGTATCATGACCTTCGGGTCAACATCTCGACGCACTGAGGTGAATCCGGATTTGTAAAGATGCATCTCGCATCTTCACCGTCAATTCTTGAAGACCCCCGACTTCTCGACGGACCTTCTGGAATCCGACCACTCACGACACGTCGCTCGACAATCGACCCAACGAGCCCGAGTGCCTCATTTGTAACTCGACGGTAATACATGTATGTCCGATCATTCCGACATTTGTCATCGAAGTGTACTTACCGCTAATAATAAATTGTTCAAGTCTCCCAAATTCATAGTCCTGTTCTGCCTCGCAAATCGTACCTGCTAATTGTCTACCCTCCGTTCGGCATAACATTCTGAATGTCATGATTTTTGCATTCCTCCGCAAAAAGTAATGAATTTCTCCTCACCGCACCCAGACGGTCGGAACAATGCCACATAAGATAAAATCACCTCCAAAACATATGAAATTGGCGGGTCTCGTGTGATTCTTGGGTTTTTTCGGCGACTCCCTTTGGCGGATTCGGCAACGGTTGCCGGCTCTCGCGGACGACGTCGTCGCTCCGCGTCCCGCCCCCGACACAGAATCAAAATCAAAATCAGAATCAGAGCGTCGTGCTCACCCGGTGGATACGCCAACCGCCTTGGCCGCTGAAAAGGCGGCTAAAGCGAGGGCGTGCAGCGTTCCTTCTGTCTGCTGTCTGTCTGCTGACAGGCGAGCATGTAGGGCAATTGTTCCACTTCCCCGTCGCCGACACACGTTTCGAGTGGCGTGCGCAAGGTGCGGTGAGGAGAAATTTCCTCCGCGGAGTAGGCAATAATGAAAGAAAAACTAAAACAGAGAAACTGGTACCTCCCCGGAGCAGCCCGCCAAAGGACAATAGGAGCAAAGGCGGCAAGATTTGCGGAAACGACGTCTATGGTGGCAGAGCAGTAAAGAAAGCGGCAGCAAAACCCAGACGATGTAGCAAACAAACAGCAAGCACACACAAGGCTGGGGGCGGGGGCAAGGGGAGGGCCTTCATGTCCTCCCCTCCCTTCCCCCCCTCCCCTCCGTGGCCTTATAGAAAAGGCCTCCCTGGCTATAAACTTCCAGGCAGGGCAGCTCTCATCCGTTCTCCGTTCCTCCGTCCTCGTGCGACCAACATTGGGTAAGCCTCACCCCGATCACGTCGATGCCGTTGAAGCTCACCGGGTTATACTCACCCACCCACATCATTGCGCTGATTTCTCTTGCAGTCATTTTAGTGTGCGGCCGCCATTGATCCCAAACAGCACATCGCTGCACTCACTCTTACGCGCAAGCAATCCTGCTTACGTGCGCTTTGCGCAAGATCTCGACATTTCACAGGATACGTCCAAGTCCATCCGGCTTCGAACCCAACAGCGCACTCAGCGCCCTTCGCGTCACCGAGACAAAAGTCACTGTTGAATATGGGCCGAGCTACTCTTTTCATTCCTCAAGCTATTGTCGCAGCGATCATGATGGTGCTGTTTGCGCCCCGCGCGCTTTCCTTGCCACTTATGGGTGAGCTCCTCTTCCATGCCCCACTGTCCGCTTCAAACCATCCCACT
>SZWC01032203.1:6674-18027 GCA_023375785.1 Penium margaritaceum | reverse complement strand
GCGTTGCAGCCAGGGAGGATGCACAGGTATTCCTCAGAAAGCTGTCCGTTGCCGATGAAGGCGATGGCTGGGTCGCTGAACACCCTCTGGGGTACTGCGGTTGGGCTCAGCTTTTGATAAAGCTCTGCCTTGGCAGCGGCGCACGTCTTGTCAAGGATTTTGTTGTCTCTGCGCCCACGAGGTGCAAAGGCGTCGTGTGCGTCAGAGAGGTGGTGCTCTGGGCAATGACTGCACTTCTGCGTGGAGAGGGAGACCTTGGTCACGACAGGGAACTTTGGGTCGAGAATGTGTAGGGGGGGAAGGTGTTTAAGGTCCGGGTCATGGGGAGGAGCGATAGCCTCACCAACAAAGATGTCAAGGGCTCGACCACCTCGTCTGGCAGTCAGCTGTTTGAAGCCACGGACTTCAGCTAGGAAGGGTGGAGAGGGCTCAGAGCTGCCTGATGTTGGTGGGCCTGGCTGTGTGAGGTATGCAATGAGCTCTTCAATGCGGAAGGATGGAGGAACATCCTTCACGACGACCTGAACTTTGGGTTTGGGGGGGATTGTTGCGCCGGGCATGAGGCCAGAGCGATCCTCAAGTGCCGGCGGGAGGGACTTGGAGAGAGTTGCGGTGAAGAGGATGCGTTTCGGAGCGGCAGAGTGAGTGGGGTCGTCTCGTGCAGGCTGTGATACCGGGGAGCCTAGGATAGGAGGAGCGTCTGTAGGTACAGAGTGCTTTAAGGGCTCGTTTGGTTTCGAAAGCGGTCCTACTGGGATTCTGAGTCGGATTTGAAGTTAGAGTGAAGTTCCGCTCGGAATCCTTCGAACAAGTCGGATCCGACTTCGGCGTCCGCAGGACAGCGCCGAGCGCCGGTGGGAGGGATTTTCTGCCTGGACCAACTTAAAAACCAAAAAAAAAGGACAGCACCGAAAGCTTTAGGAACACTCTATCCGGACGTCCGAGTTCGAACTGAGTCATGAGCAGATGTAGCGACGGTGGATCTGAGTCGACTTCTCCCGCAGCAATTCGGAAGAATCCAAACGCGCCCTTAGTTTGTTTCTTTAGTGAGTTTGGCCTTAGCCGCTGAGGACAAAAACCGAAACGCACCTTGCACACGCCATCCCAAGGTGTGATAGATAGATAGATTATTATGTTTATCGTCGCTACCCTTTCACGGGGAGTGGACGGTGGCACAGAGCCACATGTGACAGTGAGAGTCAGGCGGGACATACACATACAACCATGAAGAGGGGCATGCATGTGCCCACTGTCAAGTGTAAAAGAGCACACAAAGGTCAAAGTAAATGAAGTCCTAAGGAGATTTTGAGAGGGGGAGGGACAGTGCACACGAGGGCAATAAGAGCGACATGCCAATGGTGGCCAAAGAGGCCTAGTGATGGCATATCAACATTGCCGAGCTCAGCTGTGCGGCGGCCAGAGGGCTGCTGCATGCTGCGAGCTCCCTCCACATGAGTCCACCATACTGGTTGATTAACGGCTGTCATCCTGGGCTGCAGATGCTAAGGATGTGTTATTGGCGCGGTGGAGGGGGAGCACGGGACCGATGCGGGTAACCCAGTATCTGCTGCAGGCTTGAGCTATTGTAATTACTGTAGTAGACCTAGAGCATACCTGCCACACAAGACGCCAAGCAGGCCTGGTCCTCAAAAGAGAGGAAGTCCTTTAGCAAGAAGCACCGCAGATCAATAGGAAAGAGACAGGGAAACCGACCCCACACCTCATAAAACACTGGACAGTCCCGCACAAAATTCAACACTAGATGAGGAAACTGGGTGGCCAGACAAGCACAACAGCGGCACGATGCTAGAGGGAGGTAGAGCTCATAGGGGAGGCTGGATGTACGAAGCTGCTAGAGGGCACGCACGTGGAAGGAGGGGATAGGTAGGGAAAGGTAGGGAGGTGGGCCAGGAGAGCAAGGCACCACAGTCTGACAAAATAGGAGAGCCTTGGGGATATCAGTAGTGGGGGTAGTGCCGGCGATTGGTTGTACGAGAGGGTTGGCAGTGGACACTGTGGAAGCTGGGCTCTCAGTGCCTAGAGGGTCAGGGGTTGCAGGTGGGGGATGGGGGGAGGAAGGGTGAGGGGAGTGGGAGCGAGGGGAGGATCCAGGCACGCCAGGGGAGAGGAGTATTGAGCGTAGCTTGGAACGGGTGAAGACGCGGGACAGTTCAGACCAAGAGTCTGAGACAGGTGACGTGCACATGGCATGGGCAGCACGTAGGAGTGTGGAATGCCTTGGGTATCGGTTCTTGATCCCCAAGGTGTGTTTCCTAGATGACTTGTGCCTGGTTGTGGGATAATTATTCAGAACATTGTTTGGTGCCTAACCGGTTGCTTCCCTTTTAAAAACATTATTGGTCGTGTGCATTTAAAGACGTACACAACAGGTGGAAAATGTATCATCTATGTATCATCCCATACAGGTTTGAACCCATAGTCTGCGGTCAAACAAGCCACTATGCATCCCGCAATGTTGGAGCCTTATGCAAGGATCCACGACCATCACAAAAAGGTAGAAATGTTAGAAGAAAGGGAGAATTTGTCCGTAGCGATGACCTGACCAGTCGCCAACATATACAACGACGATCTTGACATCGGGGTATGGCGAGCGCCTAGTTGAAAAAGCTACCTAAGAGGAATTTGAAGGTCCACAATGACCATAGAATTGCTCCGCTGGTAAATCGCGTCAGCGCCAAGCTCCAACCTCCCGTAAAAGTCTCGCCTCGTACGCCGTCCCAATGGCAAGCTTTCAAAGGGCACTGTTTTCCTGCAACCAAAACCATATAAAAGAAAGAAGTAAACAGAACCTTCACGGTCAAAGTCTCAATTAGAGTGCTACGAATTAATGTACAGTTGCAAAACTAAGAAAAAGTGGACGGCCAGAATCGCCCGGGCGTCAAAAGGACTGTCCAGCCGTTCAAGTTGGCTTACAACTTCAAACAACGTAATGAGGTTTGAGCTTTCGATGGGTGAGGAAGCAGATAGGCTTAAAACTTAGTGCACGTCCACCAGCATGTCACCTCGCATGAGGATAGAGCAGAAAACAGGACTATATGGACAATTCATCTTAGAAGGAACAAGTTTTTTAAGGAGATGGTGGAGATGCCCTCGTTCATACGGTCATGGTCTTTGATGGATAACTCAAAATAGCTCTAGGTCAAAGTTTCCAATGCGAGGAAATGCCGATGCTTGCGGCGGTCTCCTTGATTGCATGGCAAATGAGACCAATAAAAGGGGGGTGGGAGTTTTACCAAGTGTTGGATATGGGGTGAAAAAAATGTGACCAAAGTGGGTTGCTCAATGAAAATCATCAGATCACAAAAGTGAATAGAGGATGTTTTTCTTGTTCTGTAGCACTTTATGGAACTCGATTTGGATTCCGTTTGAGGGAGATGGATTTTCAAGGTTTGGTGGCGATGGGTCCGGTTCAAGTGATGGCTCTTGCACTACCAGCACCAATGACGGCCACAATTATTGGCCAAGGAGGTTTGGAGCGGCCTTCAAGGTAGAAAGGCGGCAGGAGNTATTGGTTGTGCACATGGCAGGGATGGTAATTCTCTTGTGTGGAAGTGTGACTGCCGCTCATCCCGCTAGGCTAGGAGTGTGCTAGGAGGTGAACTTTGACAGAGTGGTTCTTCCAGCTCCATGTGCCAAATGAGGCGTGCTTAGGCTTGTTAGAAAAAAGTGCTAATGCACTTTTTCAATCAAGAGTCAATTCAGACATTTGCGTTCTCTGCAAACCTACATTTGCTTCCGTAGTTTCTGTCTGTGCAACCTGCAACTCCCTCTCACAAACAGTAGGTCCTGCCTAGGCGGCTCTTGGTGAGCCTGATCACCTCCGTGAGGGCTGCCCCAGTTTCCATCACCGAGATGACTGGTTGTGATAATTGGACAGCCGGTGGGCCAGCCCTGGCCTTGAGAGTATTTTGATTGCGTGCCCATTTCTACATTACGTCCCTTTTGTGTGGGTGTGTGCATGGTGCAAACCAATTTATATTGTTGCACGTGAATGGCCAAACTGGCCGGTAGGTGAGTGTGCAAAGTGAAAGTTTACGGCTTGCAAGCATTTGCGCATCTGCAAATACCACAAGGAGTGGAAAAGTGACGCGGTTAAAGAAACCAGCAAGTTGGTTGGGTCTTTGCAAATTTTCACGAAGCGGCCTCACCAGCATGACATGTGACCAAGCCGCTTTTACATCCGATTTTCCACCAAAGCAAGCTACGCTTTGTTTGCATGCCGCTTCGCATCAGCTAGAAAATGTGTGCACAGGTTTTTTACCACAAGTGTGTCGAGTTAGTTTGTTTTATGTGAGTCAGCCTTGGGTAGAAGATACCATCATGTTGAGGTAGTACAACAAGACTTGGACACATCTGAGAGTGCAAAGAGGTTCTCAACCACAAGGGCTAGATAATGCGCCTCGGGGTTTTATCTCATTTTTATTATGTGTTTAAAAAGTGTTTTTAAAACATTGTGTCAAAAGCACACGGTGTTTCTTGGTTGTGCTTAATCAATCAATGAATCAATAAACGTTTCCTGAGTATTGACCTCTACTTTGCCAGTCCTAGTCAAATTCGGTGACACCACCCAAATGTTGTACCAGTGCCATTCATGCTACACTTTATGTTGTGATGCTAAAACTTTGTGAGCCTGTTCCTCACAATCTAAGCTTTCCAACAAGGCATCACAATGTTTTTTACATAAAATTGAAGTGGTTCACAAACATCAATGCTCAAACGGCCAAGTTCCTGACCACAGTTTACATAAGTTCATCGAGTTCCCAAAATATGTTTGGGCCTTGGACAAGGACTTTTATCCTATCATGGGCAACCTCCAGGGGTCAGATCATGTTTTTGATTTTTCAACAATGGTATCACAACCTTCAAGAGGGCCACCTCTGTCCGAGCCACTCAAGCATGAGCATGTGAGGGACGGGAGCCATCATTGTCGCATTCATGGCCACCGCTTTGACCAAGGATTTCCATGTTGTGGACAAGCTTGTGGGTGTGTCAAACTTCATGAACTGCTTGTCAGAAATGGTTTTCAGTGCTTGGGCAGCTCCTTGGTGAGAAATTTGCAAGTGAGTTCCCTCCTCGTACATGGATTGCACTTGCTCGCGTCAAACTGGGCAGACAGAGCATACATTGGAGCAGCCAATGGACTAGATGCAACGGTGAAAACTTTGTTTGAGCTTCGTTGAGATCTTGGTTGAGAAGCCATGGAGGAATGTTGGCCGGGTCAGACCCGGCGGCAACGCCAAATCCAAGTAAGTGCTTACTACATCGTGGAGCAGGGCGCTGTGTTGTTTCTGAGACACAAGCACGGGTTGTGTCATAGAAAATGAAGCAGTCCTTGGCACTTGATGCATGAAGGACTGCCTTGCCTTGGAACTGGTTGAATCGGCTGCCAAATCGACAGTCTATGATCAGTTATGCATTTTCTGCGCATTGATCATTTGATTTGCGATTCAAATGTGGTTTAAACGTTTGAATGGGGGGAGCGGCATCTAAAGTTATTCGGTAATTCTTCACAGGAACAGAGTATCAGACGGTTTGCCAGCAAACCATGTTAGGCAAACGCAATTGCCATTTACTATGCATTTCACCAAACTATACCTTTACCTAAATCTTCGTTGCTTGTTCAGTGGTCACCATGATCGTCAAAGTATGAGGTTACGCATGCAATTGGATCCAGAAATTTTGGCCAAGGATGAGGGAAACAGTTGCCTCTCAGTCTACCCTATCAAAGGTTGACATGACCAATATGTAGGAACCCCATTGGTCCAGTACATGCAGTAATGCCACATGGGAACAAACGTTTATCTAAGGTGAATGCATGTATTCGTTTTGGAAACAAGGGCTCTAGGGCCAAACACAGCAATTATTTTGTGGTGGTAATCATCCAAGTGAAGAAGTCGGTGTGTCTTAAACTCTGGCTCGGACGGTTCCGGTCAGGACTACGACCCTACACCGTATCAATGGAGCATCAAAGTGCCCGGTGGTTCTGATATTGTTGTAATTGACCTACAAGAAACGAAGGCAACACTGTTGTGGGGATCATATCCAATGGAACTTATCAGCTTCCGATGACTTTGTTTGAAATAGTGACAATGTAGAACGGCAAAGAAAAAAAATCTTGGCCTTATCCCCTTTCTTACATGGCCTTCAGGTTTCATGCTGAATACAAAAAGTGCCTTTGTCAAATGTATCCCCTAGATATCTCCAAGGGGCACACAACGGGCCTACTTTCTTGAGTGCACTGTGCAAGGGAACAGAGAGAGGAGCCGGTAGGAAAAACCTCCTTCCCTTCTTCTCAAGATGCCTCATTGAACATGCAACAACCTGACAGCTAGAGCAGGACATATCCAGGCACATTGCACTCCCCCAAGCGTTCTCCCTCAACATCCCAGATGAGGGAGAGGCTATGACCACCCACTTTGTCATGCGTTGATTTCTGCACCTTGTTGCTATGGAATGCAAAGAGACAGTCATAGAGGCACTCAACTAGTGTTGGGCACATGGTCAGCAAGTGCAAATTTGCCCAAACTCAGGATCGACGCATTGTGAGCATGTGTTTACGGAATGCGCCTTGGTGGGGCCACTCGGAAGTTATTGGTTAAACCACTCTAATTTGTCGGTCATGTTGTCACTTTGAAATGGAACATTTCTTTCCGGTGTTCAGTGCCTTCAATTCACTTTGTTCCCATATCTTGGGCCTGGCAATGGTTTGGTTGGATGTCGAACCACCAGACTCATCCCATTAGTACATTCCAAAGAAATACTGTCGTAGGCCTACTTGTAAACGTGAAACATACTTCAAATTTTACTGCAATTCCTGGGGAATGTTTATGAAAGTGACAAAGAGGCGGTACCAAATTGGGTGCTGCTGACAAGCCCTGGTTCTTTTCTGGATGGCTAAAGAGATGAAAGATGTGGAAAAAAATTACTGGTAACCTTGCCAATGATGACGTGTTAACCAAAAGTTTACCACTGTTCATGATTTTACGCCAATCGCATGGTTTGTGCAAGTTTGGACTACCCGACATGTTGCATACCATTGGGAAGGAAAAATTGGGGAGATGCAGTGGAAAAGATGGCATACCGTGCTAAGAGACTGAGCTTGGCTTTCGGAGTGCCCCTCCTAAGGTCTACAGTTCACATTTCAAACCAAAATATACATTTGTTTTGTTTACTTCCAAAATTCTGTGTTGTGGCACAGTACCTCCATGGTAATCAGAGGTTCTTAGCATATAGGAAAAGGATTTTTATCAGTGTTACATTCTATCCACAAGTTCATGCTACTACTTGGGTGAGCTCCACGTCAGACCACCACCAACCCCACAAGTCCCCTTTCTGTTTTTGGCCTAAAACGTTACCAACTTCATGCTTGACATGTGCAAGTTGAGCAACACACACATTGATGGTTTCCAGTTTTGCGACAGCAAGAATCAGAGGTGGTGATAATGGGTCCTCTTCTGTCATCATTCAAGAGATCCTTCCATCCGCTGTTGCTGGTGTGGATGCGCATGGTGCTGGATGCACTTTGCTCACGCTCCACCGAAAACTCCACATGGACCTCCGTAAGCGAAGTGCCTCTTTTGTCATTTTGGACTACAAAGCTCCATAGAAAGGCACAAATAAAAGCGGACTCCCACTGAATGTAGCCAGTCCCAGCGCAAATTGTGCAAAGACATTGTCATGGAAGGACTAGTGTAGATGCCCAGTGGCTCTGCCCATCATTACCATACGTTGTACAATCCAACAGTGGAAGGGCAGAAGGTGGTTTGACGTCACGGACGTGTTGCCATTGCATACACCTAGCTTCCACTCTACATGCTGGTGTTGTGGAAAATTATATGATGCTTCGTGACCGCTTCCGCAAAGTGCACATAGGTGGACATGAGACCATGGAGTAGTACATCAACTGCATGAAGGAGTCGGCGGAGCAACTCGGAGCTGTGGATGCAAAGGTGGGGACCAAAGAGGTCGTCCTAATTCTTTTGGATGGGTTATTGCAGACGTATAAAGCCCTTGATGTCGCGTTGGAGGCAATGTCAGATGACTTCAAGCTTAAGGAGGTCACCATGATGCTCTCTCATGAGGAGATGCGCCAACACTCACATGGCAAGAGTGGCAAGGATTCCATGCATGTGAGTCACACACACGTGTACTTGAAAATGGACAACAACAAGAGAGCCGCTGGTGCACCACCGACAAAAGAAGTCTGCACATGTTTTGATTGCGGATCCACCAACCATCTCGTTCATGAATGCAATGCATGGAAGGCGAAAAGCAAAAAAATCATTGTCATGTTCAAGCTCCTCATCAACCATGCGCATTTCACCTGCCTCCAATAAGACCTGTGTACTCTTCCTCAGTTTCAACGCCAAATTGGCCGATGTGTGGTATGTGGAATTGGGAGCTTCTTGACACCTCTCTCTGCATCATGGATTGTTTGAGATACTCTAGAAAATTCCCGCAAAAAATGGTTTTTGGGTATGACGGAGTATTGGCCAGTGGGAGAGGGCACGTGCGTATAAATGTGATGGTTGAAGTGGTGTTGAGGCATATAAGGCTTGCAAAAAGTCTTGTGTTGGTGAGTGAGCTTGTAAAGTAGGGTTGTGTGGCAAATTTTGATGAGGAGGGGTTTTGTGTGGTGAATACGGGAATGGTTTTCCTTGAGGCACCACGCGAAAGGGGATCTTTACCCATTGCATGGTGGTGTGGCATCGTCAAAGGATTGTGTTGCTGCATTGGCAGATGACCGTGCAGAGGGTGTGGATGGAGTGGGATCTTGTGGTAGTGCTGTTCAAGGTGATTCTCCCCCTCATTTATGAAGTGTCATGGCTCTTGAAAAGATGAATTAAGTAGCACAGCAGAACGGAAAAGCAATAGAAGCAGATGTGGTTGTGGGAAAAACCACGTGGCATGGTGGTGGAAGCTAAAGGTGTAGTAGGTGAGGAGCCAAAGGGAATCCCCATCATCCACCCAATTATTTGATACATCTGACCTTGCCGGGTAGTGCAGGGATGGCACTGGAGACCAGGGATGGCAAGAACATAACTCAATGGTGGGGCACCAGCAAAGCGCATGAAATGCATGCAGAAGATGGAAGTTATCTACATAACGGATGGCACCAAGGTGATGGAAGTGTGGCACCATCCATCGCCAAGGCGGAGCCTTTTTCCTAAAATTGCAGAGTCAAGGAGACCATGGGGCTTGCCATGGTCCCTGGTCGTGTCACCATCAACATCGACTTCATCAATGCAAGCAACATGCATGTCAAGATGGTGTTGTACCACGTGCGGAAGGAGCTTCATGTAGAAGATGAAGAAGTGAATATGTTGCATGGTGCTTTGAATATGTGGTTCCTGGGATAGTTTTGGCTTTGCATCATGATTTCCATGTACCAAAATTCTATACATAGAAGATGGGTGTTCACCAAGTGTGAGCTTTGGTGGTTTGGGTGTGGAAAAACCCACCAATACAAGAAAATGGACTCCTGACAATTTCTCTGACCACATGGTAGATGAGAACAAAATGGGGGGTGGTATTTGACTGGATTGACCGGTTGTGACAACCGAACTGCTTGCGGTTTAGCCCTGGCCTCCAAAGGATTTTAATTGCATGCCCATTTCTTTTTTCAGTCCTTTTTGTGTGGGTGTGTGTTTGTGGTGCAACCCAATTCATTTGGTTGCACGTGAGCAGCCAAACTGGCTAGTAGGTGATTGTACAAAGTAAACAGCTATGTTTTGCAAGCATGTGCACATGTGCGAATAGCACATGGAGGAGTGCATGATTCCACAATGCCGTCGTCCCAACATTCCATGCAACCTAGCCGCGTTTACATGCAATTTGCCACTAAAGCAAGCTGCTTTTTGTTTGCATGTCATGTTGCATCAGCTAGAAAATGACTGTGTGCAGTTTTTCAACCGCAAGAAGTGTGTCGAGTCTGTTCTTTTGGTTTTTCTGTGTGAGTCAGCCTTGGGTGGAAATAACCAGCATTTACAGGTAGTACAGCAAGACGTGGACACCACCAAAAGGGGAAAGAGGTTCGCAAACACCACAAGGGCTAGAAATTCATCGCAGAGGGGGTTGCATGTTATTTCTTGTGTGCTTCAAGGTATCTCCTTTTACAATAATGTGTTAGATACATGAGGTGTTTTTATGAGTTGTATGTAATCAATCAATTGATTAAGAAAAATTTCCTAAGGGATGACGTCCACTTTGCCTCTCCAAGTCAATTTTTGTGACACCACCCCACATTTGAAGTAGTGCTGTTTATGCTACATTTCTTGATGTTGAGTTTACGTGAGTGTGTTCCTCCCATTCCACGTTTTCTAACAAGCCATCACACGCTTTCTGAGATTGAAGTTTGAGTTGTTGCTAAACATCATTGTTAAAAAATCCGGGTTCCTGCCCACAATCTCCACCAAGATCGTAAAATCAAGTTTGAGCCTTGGTGAACATATCTCTTGCTGTCGTAAGGAGATTCCATTGATCAGATCGTTTTTTCATTTACCAATAGACATCCCATCATTTGAGAAGACATTTTACTTTAATTCAACTCATCGAGACATCAAGTCCCATCAAGCCACATCAGCCAATGGTATTGAGGAGTTTCTACTCAAGATGAAAGTGAAGTGACTTGGTCCACTCCAGACACTGGTGGACATGGTCCTCATGTGAAAAACGGGCATAGAAATTTGTGGAGAATTGAACGAAGAATTGAAGAATTGACGCATTCCTTTCTCCCAGATGTTTGAGAGAGCCGTTTGTGGCATGAACATTCTATCTTGATGGCAACATGCATTTTTGTGGTGGCCGGTGTCTACATCGTCAGGTTTGAAGGTGAGGAGTTCTTCAACTAGAGCAGTATCATGAGGATGGTGCTAGTGGAGAAGGGTCTCTCAAGCCTCGTGAATGAGGAGGAACCAGCTCAGTCCTCTCTCACACTTGGCGAAGCTCGTACCTATTGCGAGAAGTGTGACCATGACCTTGCCACCATCTACCTCTACCTTTTCAAATGGTAGACACATGCGATCCTCGACGCCCACCCCACATAGTGGCTGCTCCACCTTGAGTTTTGAAACGAGTTCAATGAAGTGGAGCGCAGCTGCATGTCTGACGAGGTGCGGGAGAGAGAATTTCCCTAATGGGTTCCGTTCTTTTGCCAGTTTTGCATCTCTCTGGGTCAGCTATTCTTCTTTGGGGTGAGTGGACCAGCAGTATTAGAGAGACGGCAGGGGGTGCATCTGGGAGAGCCCTTGGGGCCCTTCCTCTTTGACCTGGCCCTCTTGCCGGTGTTAAAGGCGGGTGCGGTAGAATTGGGGCACAGTGGGGGAGGGGGGGG
>SZWC01032191.1:0-21402 GCA_023375785.1 Penium margaritaceum | reverse complement strand
TGGCCGTGCAACTTGGTGCGCTCGCCAGCCACTCTCAACACACCATCGATGTCTTCGGCGCAAAACATGGCAAGAGCTCGTTTGACCATTGGAAGTCCAGGCACAAGCATTGCTGCGGTGGAAAAATGATGGATTGCAGATCAAACGATAATCCACAACGTCCATCGTGTATCGTTGACTTACATCGGAAAACCTACTTTTCCATTCCACCATGCACGAAAACTGCTCAGAAACAGCCTAAACATTGTTCTACATTCTTTTAACAAATTTGAAAATACAAAATTTTAAACCCTCACAAAATTAGCTGCCTTTCAGAATGACCATATAACAAGATGATATAAATCTGGGCGGCATTAGTTTTTACACCACAGTAACATACAAAGCAACACATCCTCTTCTCCACACGAGAATATCCTCAACCCTGAGTTTGGAAAAGAAAAAAAAAATCATCGATTCCTGCTAATGTAGATTGAATGCGCAATGTATATTACATGAAGGAAGCAAACATGATATCAAAAGGGATATTCAATGTTTGTTTCATCTTCTTAGCCATCTTCGTGGCACTAATCAAGTACACAGCAAAATGACACCTTCCATCACCACTTCGAACCTCAAATTACAAAGTTTCATCTACCTTCCATGAAGGGGTGGTGACCAAAAACATCACTTTCATAATTGAATCCAAACTTCCTTGATGTGATTGTTGATGGCCAAAGGCGTGAATCTGAGCCTTACCAGAAGTCGATGTATCATGCTAACTTCACATCTCAAACAGCCCTCCATGAAAATTTTATCCACCTACTTGTAAGAAAAAATAGTGGAAGTATCACAACAATTTTGCCCGTGCTTCGTCAAGTCTCTCCTGAGCGACATCTTCCCACGTGGGACCATAATCAAAGAACATCATACCATCACAATAATCATAACCTCCCTTATCAATTTCAAAAAACAAAAGGCGAGGTACCCAAGGCTTACAAAAGTACTCAGCTCGTACATTCAACTTAAAAATATGGAGTTATCCTACCATTGAAAAACAATGCTTGTCTTTCCTGTAATGATCATGGGTTGTTTAGCAACTAATTTCAAAGCCAAAATGAAGGCCCTCAAAGTGTAGTTTAATGAGGAGGAGAAAATGGTTACCTCACCCATTTGAGCTAAGACAAACCGCACCAAAAACGGACCTAGTCGTCATATGGTACTTTTGCGAATATGCAGCCTAATCCTACTTGTTATAGGTGGTATTTCAACGATGGAAAGAAAACCCTAGCAATGTTCAGGGAGTGGAGGAGGACAAACGCAATGGATTTACCATCGCGACACTCCTTATGCCTCAAATCAGACCAAGGATGTTTTTTCCTGGCTAGTCGAACTAGACTCTATCCCATGTATAGTTTCAGGCTATAGCTCCTCAAAACGTGAGCCTTGAGTACCCAATAACAATTAAATGAGCAACTAAACTGTAAAATTGGTCCATACACTACATTCCTCCCCCTTTGCTTCAAACCGTCCTAGATCGTCTTTGCTCATGCACGTTTTACTATCGCGTACGTCATGATGCAAACCATGTAATAAGAAGCACAAACATGACTACATGTGTACACTCTTTTCATCCACACAACCATTGCGTCAAGTTCACGCAAAATCAAAGACACACTTGTGGCTTTTGTGATTATGGTCATTCGTGTACAACATCCGCTGTTGATCCCGTGATCCATTTGCTCTTACCAAGATGAGACACGTAAACTTCCCTTACGTGATTCACCAATGTTGGTGAGCCTTCAACTAAGAATAATCATACGAATGCATCAGTGGCAATTATCATTGCCTTTTGGGACGTTCACTGTTAAGAATGTCTTGTTTGTCTACAGTATGGTACAAAAGATTAATCTTCCCACATTCAGTGTAGTAAATTTGCAACAAGCACTTGTGGTGACGTCTCCTCCCCCTTTAAAGGAGAGTCCATCCAACAAATTAACCAGGCGTCTCTACGAAAACTACCTGGGTCCACACAACACTTTCAAAGTCGTTCGGATATGATCTCTTCCGAGGAGTTATATTCAAGGTGGTTCTTACTTGAAATGTTTTCAACATGTGAAATCCAAAATGCGAAAATCAGTTCTCTTGGTTTGCAACCACGGATTCATGACCACACTTAGGTCCACAATAACTTTTTCAGTAGTTATTCCAAGTGAAACATGCACTTGTAAACTAACCATCGAGTGTGGAATTCATTCATTACCCATTTCTAGAATGGAATCAACACTCACATTCTTGTTTTGTTAAGATCAAATCATAAATGACTTACCAAACATCTTTGGTGTAATCAACACCCACATGGATATGTACCAAGAATTCTTTCCTTATACTTGTAGACTGAGTAATACATTTGACACAAGCATCATGCATACCTTTGGCATCCATGATCAAAGTGCAATAAGTACTATTATCGTGGTGTGTTCACCATGGAAAAAAAGTCTACAACCAACACATGTGATGTTGCTCGTAATGCAATTGGCACTTACATTCATCATGAATTAAACACCCGTTTAACCGTACAAAAAACTTTTGTTTTCTATTTTCCACATTCTTTGCATTGTTGAACAAGTAGGTGAGTCAGTGACTTGTCATAATACATAAGATGCCTATTGGAAATTGGTCGATCAATGTAGAATTCACTAGTCAAATGCTTTACACAAATTGGGTTAAGTTCATAGGTGCTATTTTGGTAGTGTTTCCCATCCTTCAGTTCTCTGTTCAAGTCTCAAATACGAAATTGTTATTTGGTGGCCCTAAGCCTCCTAGCCCCACGCAGATCATCCACAATACTTCTAGTCTAAAGGCCCTCATCGTAAAATTTACAAAGGAATTCTGAAGAAAGGTTACCTCTAAACGAACCTTTTCATGAAGAGGTACTTCCTACCATCAACAAAAGGGTACACACCCATTGGCTGTCAACAGTAGCTAAAAGGCCTACAAGACACCACACTACGTAAGGGTATCTGTTCTACTAGCTCAAAATACACAATTACATCAGTGCACTTGCACAAAGATTTGGTGTCCACATTCAAGCTTAGAACAAATGGTGGGAGCTGGCATAAGTGGTTTGAGATCCTTCTCTCACACCCTAACAGTGTTGTGGTGTATGGCAATGTTCTCCAACTTGTACAAGACACTCTCCCCTCTAAGTCTAGGGTCATCCCTAGCTTTATGGTGCTACTTCAATGTGCATTCATGCTTATGCAAAGTGTGCATAAGCGTTCTTACTAGTCTTTGTAAGAACGGTAAATCTATGTGAATACCCAGTGTGATCTTGCACTGGAAATTTACGTGTAAGACAATTCATTATTCTATTGTGTGACAGGAAGATGCCCAGTTGGAAGATCGTCCGTATACTAGTCAAACTTCACTTGACAATGGCAAACTTTGGTGTTTAAGTTCAAGAGCAGGTGTGAGCCCCTGCCCTCTCAAATTCCAATCATGCCTTCATTTTTTTTAAGACTCAAGGTTTTGCCTCTATGTAAGTAATCATTGTGATTTTGCAAACACATGTACGCCAAACATCCTCCTTTGCACAGAGAAAATTTGTATACTTCATGTTCTACCGACATTCAGCCATGAAATTGCTTTGAAAAGCAATACCTCATGGGTTCTCTCACAGGATTCTTCAAACTTTAAGGTCGATCCATAATATCAAAGGCATGTCGATGTTTGATTTCTTGCATTAATGAATTATATAGTGGATTTTGCTCAGAAAACATCATTTTGTCGGTTTTTCTCCTTTTATTGTTGTAGAAGTTCCATTTCAACAAAAACAATATAACTATGGAATGCTTTGAGAACTCATCCACATCTTTTGCATTGTTTTTCGTAATCAATGTTCAACTTGAATCAACACTCCCGTTCAATCACAAACAATGTCGCCGTTTTGTAAATCCATTAAACATTGAACATAGTAGTCCTGAACTTAAGAATTCATGGAAAATGTGACCATTATTTTGGAACATCACATGCCCCCTACTTGTTTTTAATATGATGCTTGGAATATCCTCAGCATCACCTCATGTTGTGTAAAGGAAAACTCGATCTTCCCCTTTTCCCATGGAGAAGAAAATGTTTCTTCAAAGATCTAATTGATGATTACTAAGTTATAAATATCACAATTAGCTACACACACCACTTCAAAACATTCAAAAGTGCATTCAAGCCAAAACATTATCTCTCTTCAAGGAGGACATTCCCGCGGCCCCGGAGACAAAGCGCAATTGTTGTATTTGACCCCACGACCCGCCACGCCTCCGCCCACCTCCTTCTTCCTCCACCACTCACTTACATCATGACGCTGAACATTGAAAAAATGGATATTGTTGTATGAGAACACGGAAGTGCAAGAATCTCCTCTTTCTCACTTTTTAATCTACACTGTGGAGGGGGAAATTCCATGGATGCTTTCCTTCCCCGTCCGAGAATGGTATAGAAACCCCTTCGCCCCTTAGGCACCCTTTTGTCGCCCGAAATCCCTCTCTGACATCGTTAACGCTCCATAGGCAAGGAAGGTGAGGACAGTAATCCCCATTCCCTCATTTGTGCCATTGCCGCCTAAGTGGCAAAACAGGTAGATCCGATCCCTCTCGGTCGCCACTAGCACTTGAGAGGTAAGGGAGGAGGGGGTTCATTTTCCACTCATTCCCTCTCTTCCCTTTGGCACTTGAAATTTGAAGGGGGAGGGTGTCTCAACCCCTCTTGACCTTGGGTGCAAAGAGAAGAAGAGATTCAAGGGAGTAGGATGAAATACCCCTACTCCCCTTATGGCTGTCTTGGTGTATGAGAGGCAAGGAAGGGAGTATTGCCCCCTCTTCCCCTCTACCATAGCTGGCACCACAAAGGCAAGGAAAGGGGTAAGATCAACCCCTTTGTCCCTCTTTGCCATTGTTGGTTCAAAAGGCAATGGAGGGAGAAGAACCACCCCTCTCTCCCTCTCCATGCACTACCTTTACTTAAGAGGGTGGGAGAAAAGGGGGAAGTTCTTTCCTTCTCCCTCCTTTGCACCACAAACCCTTGAAGAGAGCATCATCCCCTCTCCTTCTCGAACATCGTCGACGCGTGAGAAGTGAGGGAGACGGACTTCTATCACTTGCTCCACCTCTCTGGTATGGTAAGTGCCTTACGGGTGAGGAAGGAGAGTGGGTTCCACGTTTTTCTCTCTTATCATTCGTTTGGAGGTAGCATGTGGCACCTTTGGGGCATTCAACCACCCTTCAACTAACGAGTTCCTACTTCCTTGATTAAGCCATGAGAGAAAGTACCCACCGGTTAGGCGGCGTTTCCTTAAGGCAATCAACCATTGTCTTTTTCACACTTCAAAAACTAACTTAAGCACATCTTATCGTAAACTGACTTAGTTGCGTTCAACAGTAAGCGGCATGCAGTGGTAAGGTCAAGAAAACATCACTTTACATCACCAATGGTGGACAATGTCACTCAAATGATTAAACCAACAAGAAATAAGAACCATATTCAAATATTATTCACCTTAGCCAGCTGTAATGCAAGCAAAATAGTTCAGGGCTACTTTACCGCTCACCTTAGAAAGTGAATTCCTTTGTTTTTCTTTGCAGAGATAAAACCAGGCCAAGAACAAAATGAGGTCTTATAATTCATTTTTGTAAGTTTTCAACCTAATCGTACTTGTTCCATGTGGTATTTCCACGCTCGAAACAATATTCTAGCGTTGCTTTATGAGTGGAGTAAAATAATGGATTTTCCATTGTAGCACTCCTTTCGCATTAAATCCAGCGAAGGACTATTTTTCGTGCTAAAGTTGAACTACACTTTGTCCCATGTATAGTTTTCATGCTTTTGTTCCTTACGATGTGAGACTCGTGCACCTCATGATTATTTATTCACCATGTGTAGCCATTAAAATGGTCTATACGTTCAATTTTCACAACGTATAATATGTATATCAAAACCGAACAAAAATGCTTCATATCACCATCTGACTCTCCCTCCATTTTTCTTCTTAGAATCTCATGATAGATTGTTTTTATTTGTCCATATGTATTCTCATGATTGCATTATACACATCATTTCTCTCATATGTGAATATCAATTTCTGACTATCTACCCCTTTCCTCGCAAACAATAGCACCACTTACTCATCAATAAAAAAATTTAATTAAACATAGAAATATTTCACAAAATTAAAATAAATCAAAATGAATGAGCATAAAAAGTCAAAACCAATATCTAAAAGCATAGACATAAGTAGGAAATTTCTAGTGCATAATGGTGTGCATAAATGCATTTGTTTGTGTATACAACATGTTTATAGAAAATGATACATTTCTTGTAACAACATGTTTCTTTACATTTACGCATTGCATGCATGTTGACAGTACCTATGAGTATGCATTCGTGTATGCATATACCTTTCTATGTAGCTATACACCCATGATTGAAACGAGATCATCACTATTTAGTAGTACTGTCAAAGGACCTTTTCTTCTATAAAAATGTGTTACATTGATCACATAAATATTGGAACCACGATAACAATTCCTTTCATTCAAACAACTACCCATACAACCCTTTATACTATCTCATTAGACCCATGATTGGCTTGATAAGGCAACCTAATGGAGTAGATGTTGCACATCATTGTGATCTAAAATGCTAACTAGCTTTCATGCTTAAGAACCATATAAAACTTTCCATATAAATTCCTTCATTTCACTGGAATGTATTCCGTTTTACTCACAAATCAATTTTTCTTTACCACAATGCAAGAACTGACTATTGTTTTTAGGCCTATTCATAAGAACTTTACAACTTGTAAGTATATTCATTTACTTTAAAATGGGAGTCGTGTGGTTATGATATCATCTTCTTAACACATAGAATACCTTGCTATCACATAAATTTATTTTTTAACATTTGTAAAAGTAATTGTTTTCTATTTGTGTAAAATGGAAGCGTGAGATTTTGAATTTGTCTCAAATTGTTCTTTGGCCCATGTTATGTCTTGTGTAAAGATACGTCTCGGATCGGTTCAAGTTCAAGTGTCAGCATTAGAATTTGCGCACAACAAAAGATGTCGGACGTAAGCACAGTGTGCACAACAAGGGCAAAGAAGGAAAAAAACTCTTCAAACATCACACTAATGCTAGGCTATCGAAGAATTCCTCCTTGTAGCCGTTAACAATAGGGTTGTAAAGGAGCATCAGCATGTCGTCAGCTACTCTTTCCTGGATGGTATTGTTGTTGACCTTGGACCACCCTGCACCAGCCCATGCACGCTTGACGAGCTCGAATCTATCATATAACGAGCGCCAAGCCTCAAGCAGCCAGCCGACCGCGTACTCTTTGACTAGCTTCATGCCAAGGTCCACTCTGGCATTGTCAAGGAGAGTCTTCGCCATGAAGGTGGAGAAAACCCCCTTAAGCTTGTCCTTGAAGGGTTTCTACAGGCCCACATCATATGGTTGCACCTTGGAGATGCAACCACTTGGAATGTACACAAGCTTCACCCATAGATAGTGCTACGACACATGGTGTTGAAAAATACCTGAGGCATGCGGTTTCTACGTATCCAAAATCACGAGCACGGTCACCTTGCCAAACTGAGCATCATCCTTTGCGCACTTGCATGCATACCATGGATCTTGGACATGCACAAAACAAACCTCATTCGTCTCCGTGTTGGCCCACCGGTTTGCGATATGGGTGTATTGCCACCCATAAGAATCCTGCACCTTCTCTGTATAGACATCCTCCGGATGGCACTGATCAGTAGTGTCGGCCCAATTGAGCTGGTAGGGGAGCATTTCCCAAGCCATAGTAGTTGCCACCACAGTTGTCACAGAGTGCTTGTCCTCATGTCCCAAAACGGGGACGTGCTTTGCCCCCAATGGAACGCAGGTGCTATCCGGCAAGGGGATAAGTTGTATCCCGGTATGGTCTGCTATGACAACAAACCTCTCTTGAACGTTGTTCAACTTCATGTAAACACCAACGTGTAGGTACATCTGCTTGTCGCGCCTCGACCAATGCGCTGGAATGCGCTGAGGCGCCGACGTGGCACGATGCGAACGCAACGACAGGTCACATCGCATAAAGTTGCGATAAAAAGACGTAAAAAAGAGGCACTCCAATGGCTTGTTGTCCATCTGACGCAAACCCTCATCAAGTGCCACACATAGCATGGTGTGGAGAATGACAATTGCGTTGAGGGGAGCCCCATCCTCGCACATGCGGACGAGCGTTGCCTTGATCCTCTCCTTTAAGTCTAGGTGCTTGGCAAAGTATTCAAGCCGTCCACGTGCGTTGTGCAGGCTCTTGCCGGTGGCCTTACCATGACAGAGTGGTGCCGCAAGACTACGCTACATGATGTCACGCTTCATGTCCAGCAGCTCCTACGGGTTGTTCGGCTTGTACCGATGGAGGGAGTGGTGGCGAGAAAGTTGTCATAGGGGAAGTATTTGCCAGGTTGGCGATATGCGGTTTGTAACAAAGGGACGGTTTTCACAGACGTTTTGTGCTTCACGTTTGCCACAACCATGTGAATGATGGAGCTATGGCCCTCCGCGAACCAATCGTGCTTGCAGTGGGTTTGTGAATGCGAGGAAGACGAGGCCGTGTAGCTACTAGAGGCGACAATAGACGGCGTGTCAGAACCGGTTATCTCGTCCACCGCGTCATTGTTAAGGTCGTCCTCCTTATCGAACTCCATGTCTTCATCTTTATCCCCAAAATCCAAAACGATCGGTTCATGGCACCCTAGAGGCGCAATCACAGGGCTTAATGATGCTGGCATCGGCATGCATGCAAAGGAGTGCACGTCAATGACCTTGAGCAGGCGTCTGGGTCGCCACTTTGGCGGCTTGGAAATGACGGACCGTGACTTGCTTGCCAACGACGCACGCTTGACCTACTCTTTGCACTCCTCGTTGCTAACAGGTTGGAAGTAGGAAGTGATGTTGATACACGATGGCTCCATGATGGCGGGGTAGATTGGCGTTGCAAGTGGGTGAAAAGGCGTTGCGAGTGATAAACACATGCATCTCTGAGGGGTCAAATACCCATGCGCCACAAGCACAAGCAGTCGTGCTCGAGGCGCCAAGGGCTTGGAAGCTCTGGGAAGATTCTCCTTCGCAAAGCGTTCCCACGCACATCCTGAGGCACCGGTGGATATTTTTGAACTTTCAAGTTCAAATGGTGCGCTAGATATTGCTTAAGGGACCTGACCCGAGACCATGAGCTTTTTTGTGTTTGTGACAAATCTATACTGAGGAATTAATATGTGTGTCAAATACCTAGATTTTGTGCACCGATTATTCAAAAACCATAGTTTAAACACCTCATCGATTCACGTGCTAGTATAGTACATGTCACGTTTACATGTAATCTAAACAGATAGATGTTTCGAACCATTCCATAAGAATTTCTGTAGAAGATACTCATAAGTCACAAAATGGTAAAGATAACAGATTTGAAACCATCACATTTACTTTAAAGTCTGAAAAAAAAGGTTTGGAAACATGCCCATTCCCTAAAAGATGCACTTTAAGAGTGTGATGATGTGCTACAAATTTCATTACATTTCCATCTTCAAATCTACTATGGCAAGAAACATCATAAAATCTTTCAATTTTTTCTTCTTATACGTAAATGATACAACACATTAGGTACTCTCGTCGAGAACTAATAATGATTCATTATTATAATGTTCCTCTGGCTCTTTGTCAATAAATGAGTATCAAATCAAAATAAAAATATGTTCTTTTGTTAGATTTGACCATTCATAAAACCCTTTTTTCAATCACAATGTGTACTCTTGAAATTCTTCAAACACATGTGAAGAAACGCAACACACGATATTCATTCAACTTCTCGTGTTATTCTAATGATGTTTGGCACCAATCTGTGTTGTTATTGATTCAACTTTAACAAAATTATTTAAAGCAAAGTTTTTACTTAAACAAAACACAGCCTAAATGCAAACCAGTCACATAAGTTTTCCTTACTTTTGAACAATCTCACTTTCATTAAAAACATTACCATGGAACACCTTTGGCAAGAATTTCTCATGATGTTTCCAATTCAAAATGAAACTTTTTGTTTAGGTTCCTTTTTCTATTTTGCACTTTGTATCCGATATGTGTGTGAAGGTAATTTATGGTAAGAGTGAGTAATCAATGGTAAGTGCTTAGTGAACATGTTTGGGTGAGCATGTAGTAGCAAACCTAATACCTAGAAAATGGGTATTTTCAAGACATAAGCATTCTTTGTTGAAAGTGGGGTTTCAAGATTTTGGAATAATCAAACTAACTTTGGTAGATTTTTCGTATGAAGAGTCACAGTTCTAGAACATAAATGTTATGACATTATTGCCATCACATCATTTTTGTTTTCTGGTGGCCATTTTACATTGTTCTTAAGGTCTTGGGCTTTACAAAAATTGCCTTATCGTTTAGGATCTCAACTAATAGGCCCTTAATGAGTTAAATTAACAACCTTAAAGAGAAACCAAGTTTTTGTTAACCCCTTCTTTTAAAAGGATTCAAAATCTGGTGAAGGATTGCTCTTCCTTTGCAACACAAACATTATTCAATAAAACATGGTCGTGAATTGAACCCCAAATTCAAAGGTTTCGGCCCAATTTGCCACGTATTGTTTTTTCATTCTTAGGAAGCCACTGATGTTTTTTTTTCAACTTGAAGCACCATGCCATCACTACAAGATCCTACATATGCACGCTTAGAGAAGGCAAATGACATCAGAGAAGATGTCCTTGGGTATATGACGTGATTTTATGTACATTTTTCAGATGCAATTTTTCTTTTGACTTGGATAATTATCCTGAAATGAATAAAAAAAGTCAAAAAAAAATCTAATATTTTGGAGTTTGATTTTTTTAGGCACACAATACGTGGACTACATTAGCTTGTAGAACTTCCCAGTTTTTAATTATGTAAGGAACACGTCATTTACTTGAATTTTTGTAATCTAATATTAATAATAAGTTTTATAATATTTCTATGAATATTTTTTTTAAACAAACGATTGAAGCCACATTGATTGTTGAAGATAATGATGAATGTGAAATTGATGTTTACGTCTCAATTCTGATTAAGATGGCATCTGATTTTAACTTCTTTTGAGATGTGACACCTGGAGGCCTGGTTGAGAATAGTTTTGTAAATATTTTGCCCATTGTTCTCTACATTGCATATGGCCGACATTGTGGGGATCAGCATGGTACATGGTGATTTGGTGGGGTTTGAAAGTGCCTGTTTTTCCTGATTCGGGTATGTTAGTTCTAAGAAGCAATCCTTTCGAAACCTGTTGTCGGACTTGTGAGGCTGGGAAGCGGCGGTTGAAAGAACATATTCACTTTTCTCAAGCGCCATGTCAGCGTCTCGTTCGATTGTTCTAGTACACACGCATCCCAGGAAGTTCCTAGAAATCTCGAGCGACAGCCGGCAGTCAAGGACCGGCAGCGGGACTGCCGACCGAGAGAATGCTCCAGACCCCAGCCGGCGTTTATAGCCTGCCTTGTAGCATGTGAACAAGGCGCTCCGATGTTTTCGGTGTTTCCGCTACAACGTCTCTGACCGGGCAATCAAAACAGCTTTTGACCCAGGCCGTAACCTGGAGTGCCCGAGGGAAGGGGGGTGGTGGTAGGGTTGTATTACGCTTTTAAAAAAGAAATTTATAGATTTTTATCCCAGATTTAATTTTTTTTTTGCATAAAGATAAAAAAAATTGAAAATTTGAAAGAAATGGATGATTTGTGTTTCTGCATAATCACCCTTCCACACATTCCACAAGAGGTGCGTTATGCCCTGCGCCTTACTAAAGAATATATCTCCCACATCCAGTGGCTTGAAATAAGAATAGACTGCGCACTCGCTTCACCATGCTCGATGAGCGGCATGCATTGCTGACCAAGCGAAGCGAGGAGGGACATGTCAGCCCCCCTCGTGATTCTAACTCCCACTTGAGAATTGGGATGGAGGGATTACCCCCTTTTTTTACACGCAACCCTAGCACCATGTAGGGTTTTTTGTGTTTGGCACGGGTGGAGCCCAAGCCAAACATAAATCCCTACATCGAACTAGGGGTTGCGTCTCGAGAAAACAAGTGATTAATCCCTCTCCCGCACTCAAGGAAAAAAAAAGCCCTTGTTTTTTTTTAATATTATTATTCAACACAAAACCCCCATGTTTGCGTTGCAAACCTTCGTCAAGCCCAACCCCAAACTACAATGTTGATATTTGGTGGACTTCGGATGTAAGGACATTAAGTCCCACAAGCAAAATTCATGGACTTGTGGACGTCAGGGACGTAACAGATAAGGAGGGGACAGGCATGGGATTCCACACATACAAGTTGTCCTAGTATTGAGGCATGGTAATTCTTTTTGCCATGTTCATAGCCCACGGTGTTGCAAATTCTGGATTCTGATTGGCCGTGGGAATTTCAGCTATTGTCCCCAACCTCCAATTTTGAGCTTCAGAATTCTGCGATAGCAACAAATTCACTTGCGAAGGGTGGACAAAAGTTTTGTTTGTTTTGTTTAACTTTGCATGATACGGGGTCTGGTCCACGCTTGTAAAAATACATGCCTCGATATTCTAAAACTCCTTTGACTTATCGATCGTATTTCTTGAAAAAGCAAATTATGATGCAAATGAAGATGCCTTTCTTCACAGGATCACCTAAAACCTCAAGTAGTCCCTGTTAGTGCCTCTGTACTTGCATATCTATGGTTGAAATATGTGACACGTTTCTTCAAAGTCCATTATATGCATACAATAGTTTGTTGATGGTCCATTGCAACTTCTACATGCTTGCTGTTACGTCCCAAACGTACACGAGTCCCTAAACTCCGCAAATGGGCAAACATTTCCTTGCAATAATGGCCCACTATGCGTCAACCTCCGGCTTTTCACGCGGTTTGGTGGATGAAGTACTTGCCAACTGGCCAAACATCCTTTGTTCCATTCCAAAAGGTTGTGACAACTTCGACCACTTTCTCCAATGGTCGACAAAACTGTCGCGAATTGTATGGACGTTTTGATATTGTTCGGTCGATATCTTAATGGACCGGACTTTCACAAAGTTATACCTTGATATTCTCAAAGACCCCGACTTCTCAGTGGAGCTTCTCAAAACAACCACTCACGATGTGAACTAGCGTGCGACGCTCGTCTCGGGCCATCCACCGCTATTGTAAGGGCTGGCCGGTGGCTAGCCACCCGCTGGCTATCGGCCGGCGAGCTGCATGGCCAGTGGCCGGTCAGGTGTCCGGCCGGCCATCCGCCGACAAGCCACCAGCTGCCGATCAAGCTGGTAGCCCGATCGGTAGCGAAGAGGCCACAAGGGCCGCGAGGACAAGGCTTGTGGCCTCGTGCCCTCGCCCTCGCTCGCTCTCCTCGCTCGGGAGAGAGAGCGAGGATGAGGGATAGAGCAAGAGCAAGAACAACGCAAAAGGAATGGAAAAAACATCACCAATTGTGCCTTGCACGCAACGATTTTGCAACGATGTGTCAAAATCAAAACGCGAGTTTATTTAGGAAAACATCGAGTTTTGAAACCGGTAAGATTGGGTAAACTCACGAGTTCCGGATGATACCACTCCTGTTTCAAACCCAGAACAAAGGGCCGAGGTAAAAACAAAAATGGGCCTCTGAAGAATTAAAATGTTCAAGTCTCCCTACACGGGTCATTGATAACGATTTCCCCGGAGTGACACGGAGGCAGAAACTGCTAGAGCGAGCTCTAGCCGCCATTTTGCGAACTTTGACAACGACTTCCATGCAGGAGCTAGAGACTGGACATGTTACAATGGTTCCAAATCAAGACGACCCCAGGAACTAAGTGTGCAATGGTTTCGGCGGCTGAAACATATATGAAGTGTCGTCAGCAGCTACAGTAGTAGCAAAAATGTACAAAAGGGACACAATCTTTAAACTCAATATCTTTGAGCACCATAGACTAAGTTGCAAATCTCTTAAGCAGCTTTTTTTATTCTTCCACCTTCTTTTGGCTTCTCTCCTTCACCTAGGAGCCAGTGGGATACTTTGTGGACAGGGTGGAGAGTCTCCATCCCGAAATCACCATTTCCCTCATCATTCCAAGATTCTCTCCTTCCTCCTCGAACCAAAAAAAAGGTCAGGGCTCTTCTCCAAGACAAGAGATTCTCACAGTCTGAGAGCACACCAAAAAGAGGGAAGGCAAAACCTTGAGAATGTTTGGAGGCCTTCCCAATGCCGTGGACATAGAGGGAGACACCTACAAGGAGTCGCGATGTGTATCAAGAGAAGCCAAGAGACGACCAAAGTGGGTTAGAAGACAGAGAGAAGGCGGGAGGGATGTGGGAGGAGTGTGAGAGGTTGATAACTCTAGACTAGAGTCACTCCCTCCTCTCCTCCTTACTCTTTGAGCAATGCTCAATTACATTGATCCTCTTTCATTGTAGCGGATTTGACGGAATCCTTGGCCGACTGGGCCAAAATCGCGGTGCTTGAGGGTCTCCGACCCTCAAGCCATCCCGTCTCACCGTCCACAGTCCCATGTGACCCTGCTTGAGCCACGTGGCTCCTTCGACCGGTCGGCATGGCACTGCCACACTACACTCCCCCCCCACTAGGAGTGAGAGCCGCCCCGGCATCGCCGGTAATCCCGACGTGGGATTCGAGCCCTGGAGCTCTCATACCAATGTAACGGATTCGACGAAATCCAAGGCCGACTAGACCAAACCCGCGGTGCTTGAGGGTCAATGACCCTCAAGCCATCCCGTGTCACCGTCCATAATCCCAGGTGACCCCACTTGAGCCACGTGGCTCCTTCGACCGGTCAGTGTGGCACTGCCACGCTACATTCACTCTTGTCTTCGTTTTTTGTTCTCTTAGACTTGGTAGGTTACCTAGTACCATGAGTCACGACTTAAGAACCTTGCTCAAATCCATGCAGTTGGGCTGACCATGGCGGCGGAAAAGAGTAGAATTTTCTACCACTTGATTGTTCCAGCCGTGGTGGGCTAGGAAGATAGAAATCATCATTGCATGGTTATGTCGTCCGTGACGGCCTATAAAGGTAAAAATCTTTTGTATAATTTCCTCACCTATCTTGAGAGAAAACATATTTGAGGAGGCGACAACTCCCCGATGTTGTGAGATGACCCTCACAAAGGTCTTGAGGCGCTAGTTGTTTGCACGATGGAATGGCAAGTACCTGACCGTCCAAGACCATCAAGGGCAAGATGGTGACCATACGCCCTTGGCAGAATCCAAATCTTGGGAGCCTTCGCAGTAAGCAAGGTTGCCAAAGCAATGACAACCGTACCATCGAAGGTAACACGAGCTCAAATCCGAGGCACCAAGAAGCGTATGGAAGCTGAAAACTGTGTAGTGAGCACGTCGCAGTATACGTGAGCATGGACGTACTCCTAGACAACAGAGGACACGTTCGATGAGGACCACTTGAGCATTGACCCCGAAAAAAAGCATGACATCGATGAAAGGAAAGGAAAGGAAACAAGGATCGTGATCATCACCATTGTTGTGTGGTAAACTCAAGCCGATCGCTCCAGTAGGACAAGGTACATGCCGGATTGCACAAAGCTGCCGATAGTATCAAGGTTACCGACATCAGCAAAGGTGTCAAAAACAGGTATGCGGGAAGTTCTCGCAAGCACAAGCCGAACGATGCCACCACATTTTTTTTTGGACAATCATAGAAGGCTTGCAAAGTTGGTTGTCGTAGGACTACGTAATTGGCAGGCGCGGGCCAGGACAACGAAACATCAACAGTGAGAGTGGAGGTGTGATACCACCCAGAGGAGTGGAGACGGACTCCCTTTCCTACAATGTAGCTACGATCGAGAAGACACACATCCACTCAAGTTTTATTGCTGACAAGAGCTTCCTATAGAAGGTAGGACTCTGTAGAGGTGTTTATGCAAACCGTACCCTCCTATAGTGGACAAAGGTGCACAAATATCGTGAGGCCCTCCATACCATCGTCGACGATCTAACAATATCATAATTGAATTTTGTGTTCACCAACCTATTGGCTTATGTCAAGTAGAGCTTCGTGGATCTCGACCATGATCGCTAGCTGTAGCGTCCTGCCACTTAGGAGGCATCCCACTGGTGCAGCAGACTGGAGAAGGCGTTGTGGAGTGTGACCTAGGTGCAGATACAATGTTGATCACAGAGCACAGCAAGTGCAAATGCCATCTGTAGCATTAGCGAGGACTTGCCTGCCTCAATGACATTGGAAATGGTCATGAACACATCCTTCCTCCATATTGTGTAGATCTTTTGGAAGGGCATGAAATCAACCGACCGGTTGAATCACATGGAGCATGTTCTACGTGTCCACAAGACTCCACTCGGTCAATGAGATGACCTTGTCATGATGCAACTTGAGGACAAGCTCTTCAAGTACGTGATCAAGAGTGTGGTACGTAGATTCCATGATTGGAATGGCAACCCATGCCATAGGAGACTTGTTGCACTGTCATGTGTAAGAAGTACACAAAGTGTGAGGAGGAGTAAAGGACTTTTGGTACCTGGTTAGTTTGTTGGAGGCCTATTGGAGTGAGTTCACTACACTCGTGGAGGAAGCCAAAAGCTTCACCGAGGAAGATGGAACCCATACCTTCAGGTACTCGGAGTGCATGCTTCAGAGTACTTGTGTGGTGGTCTCGTAAGCAAGAAGCCGAAGGACAAGATTGCCATGATGGCAACGGGCCAGGATTGGACAAGCTCGAGGACATAACATGACTACATGATTGAAGCGTATTCGGCATACCCAAAGCACTACTTGGATGTATAGACAAATGGTTGTGCAAAGCAATGTCGTGATATCTGCATGGACAGTGTTGAGGTTGGGGGGTGAGACTGGCAGCGGGATGGGATCAAGTTCAAACAGCCTACATATCATCCAGACAAGAAGACTGGTAGGCACAATGTCTGTAACTACAAGCACAACCGTGACAATGATGAGCTGCAAGCGGTGCGCAAGCATTGCAACGTGGCCTTCCATGATGAAATCTGCCATAACCTCATGCAGCCTGGCCAGTTTAGGGCCCAGTCCCACTGTAGGTGGTGGAAAAGAGGCTACGGAGTTGGTCGTATCCACAGTACCTCGTGGAGATGGTACAGGGGGAGGCTGCGGTTAGGGCCATGGACAGGGCTACGGCTGCGGCAATGGGTGAGGCTGTGGGAACGAATAGGGCCGTGGTGCAGGTGATCTCCACCCCTAAGTGATGTTAGTAGGGACCACTCACGGTTCAAAGTGCTTCACGAATGTGGGTTCATGTTCTCAGACAAGGATGCAAAACAACATGAAAATTCGACGGGTTCAAACATCTTTGTTGTTTTCTCCCCTCTCGATAACCCTCATTCTATACTTGCCGACCGACATTGTCTACTAGACCTTGTATCTCCGGATGCAATGCATGATTGAAAATGCTTAGTGGTGGTGAAACTGACCACTGTGTAAGATCTGTGTGGCACAGTAATTAAAGCAAACACCCTCAAAGCGGTGAGTTCAATCATGTTTGTGGTACCTTTGGTTGATGATTTTTACCCCATCAAAATCGAAGACCAAAAGGTCCTAGCCAAATTTACGTGTGTATGCAAGATGTGCAATTGAGTGGACAAATCACGCGAGGTACGATGTCTGTCTTACTGATTGTGTGTTTCACCACAAACTTGGCTTGCTGTTGTCGAGCCTGTTCACTCAAAAGAGCAGAAGCAACATGATTATGTAATTCAAGGGACGCGTAGTTGGTGCTCCCATGAGCGTAATTGCTGACACCGGAGGAAATGATCCCATTGATAGCCTTGGTTTTACCAAACAGGTGGGCCTGAAGTACGAGCCATCAAATGACGTTGTTGTTTTTTATGACAAGCGTATGGTACCCATGATCAGTACCTTTAAAGCAAGAAATTGTATTCAAGGGTACACAGAGTGTCACGTTAAAGGTACTCATTCTTATTGACCTGTTCAACGTGGTGCTATGTGATCCCTAGCCCTGCAAAAACAAGGCTCTCATGTGATTTTAATCAAAGCGCTTGATCCTTCGAAATGGACAATGTCGCTTTATGTTGATTTGGGATACTGAATTGGCATCGACCCGACTTAAATTCCATTCTAGTTTGTTTACAATGAAGGTCAAGAGACATATTCGAAAAGGATTTCAATACCCTAATGAATTTCGATTTTGATGATTTAGCAGTCCTGAATTAATAGATATCTAGTTTACGTTTTTTTTTTCAAGAACGAAGAGATGCTTTGTTCTTGACCCTGGTTCTCAGGGTTAAGAACGAAATAGCATGAAGTTAGCAAGAACCCAAGGAGCATTAGGAGCCAGAAATAAGATAACCATTAAAAGAGGTATGATTAATCGAAGCCATTTCATACACTGGTTCCTTAGTGTGTGCGTTGAGTGTGCTCTCATCAAAGGGAGTTCTTTGTACTTCTCCATACACTCCTTTCATTGTGTATGATAGGAGTGTAATTTTTTGTACATGGCTGCCAGTTTATCTTTTATGAGGGACCTTAGTGGTGGGGTTAGTGTATGTGGCTAGTGCGCTTAGTCGCCATACAAAAGTACACTAAGAGCGTACTCAGTGCGCTGATTTGTCTCATATGTCATAGAGTAACTTTGTGTTGTCCTATATGGCCCAAGGTTTCCTTTCTTAGGAGGGACGTCAGTGCGTGGAGCTAGTGTATGTGGGAAGTGCGCTCTATCACCATACATAAGTACACAATGAGCGCACTTAGTGTGTGATTATGTCTCATGTGTCCTAACAAAATCTGAGTTTTGTCTTTTATGGCCAAAAAGACCACTCCTTAAGAGATACCTCAGTTTGTGGGGCTAGTGTATGTGGTGAGTACGCTCAGTCACCATAAAGAAGTACACCAAGAGCGCACTCAGTGTACTGATTTGTCTCATATGTCCTATAATTCCTTTCCATTTTCCATAAATGGCCAAAGCCTTCTCTTCCTAGGAGGGACGTCAGTAGGTGGGACTAGTGTGTGTGGGAAGTGTGCCCCCATCACCATACAGAAGTGCACTATGAGCGCACTCAGTGTGTGAATTTGTCTCATGTGCCCTAGCAAAATCTTAGTTTTGTCTTATATGGCCAAAAAGATCACTCTTTAAGAGGTACTTCAGTGCGTGGGGCTAGTGTATGTGGTGAGTACGCTCAATAACTATACAAAAGTACACTAAGAGGACACTCAGTGTGCTTATTTGTCTCACGTGTCTTTTTTCTGCTTTTTTTTGGGTCTTATGTTGCTGAAAACGTCCCCTCTTCTCACTGTGTTATACTTTGTAGCAAATGAGAAAATCGTTTGAGAGTTTATTTCCATATTTCTCACTACATTATGTTTTTTTTAATGTATTTTGAGAGCCGCTCCAAGTTCTATTTCCTTTAGGGAAACACAAAAGCATATCTTGAGAGCTAAAAGTCAAACTTGGAACAGAGTGAACGTTTCTTCCAAGAATTGTTTTACGTCTCACAGGTAGAATTCTTATTGAGACGTATATATGTCCACACTATCCGCCCATGTTACATATTAATTAAATGTCCAATTAGTACTTCGTGCTCCATTGCTCGCTCCCGCTATCTTTTGTCGTCCGCTTGCATCACTTTGTGAACTTGACGGCCGGCGATTCATCGACGACCGCTGATGCTTGTTATAGCATGTGGTATCTTGCGCTATTTGTTGCTTGGGTCATTGCAATGTTATATAGAGAAGCCCCCCAGTGTACGGAGGTAGTGCATGTGACGAGTGCACTCAAAATAGGCGGAGAAGTGCACTTATCACGCACTGCGTGCACGGCCGCCTTTGAAATCCAATGCAAAGTTGGTTTAGCCAAGACATCACAAACACACTCTTTTGCCCCTTGAATGCATTACTAAAAAGCGGAGCAAACCTTAGCGACAAGTGTTGAAGTATATCATAGTTTGCAACAAGAAAAATGCCAAACCACTGCTCCCATGGACGTGTTTGTCATGCTTTGCAAGCAAGGCAAAACATGTGCAAAATTCATTTTTGAATACAGTAGTGAAAACATTCTACGTTCTTGCATGAAACACTTACTGCAATGAAGTTATCAACACTCTTGGTCGGAATTGTCCGACATTTGTAAAGAGAGATCGAGTACGTTTTATCCGGCTATTCAGAAATACAGCTAGTGGTTGCCTCGCAACATCGGTACAACTAGGAGAAGATACAGTATCTTCATGAATACATACGCCGCCCTCCAAATTTGAAAGGTAAGTCCCATTTTTTCAGTCGGGTTTTCCATTCTGATCCGCTAGTCGCGCGAGACACATGCGCGACCACCGTAGATGCGCGACCATCGCATTTTTTGTGAGTGGCTCTTTCTTTAGAAATCCAGCAATATGATGTCTCTCTCATTTTAGCAAAGACCTCGATAATGCACAAGATTGGTCCAATCTGGTTATGTATCTGTTTTTTGTCTTTGCAGTTCATACATCTCATAAAGAAATGGGAGAAAAGGACAAGAAAATGAGTTCCGTTCGTTGCTTTTGCATTCAAACTCTGTTCAGTCAAAAAGCCGACTGATCTTTGTCGTGGTCGTACTTTGCATTACGTTGAAGGATGCAAAACACTAGCTGAACGCGTCTTTCCAATTATTACAGTGATACAACCAATGTTTGCGAGGGAGATTGTCAGTCGTCGCTTGTTGATTGCCAGAAACAAAAAATTGGACATTGCCTCAATTAACTGGGAGAAACAACGAGAAGTATCAAGGGCCGAACCTGGAGTCTTGGTGCGTTGTAAACATAAGAAACCAACGAAAATGTGACAAGTGAGAATCACGCACTCGGTGTACGACAAGTGCAATTCTCCTTGCAAATCAAGCGCACTGGCCCATATACACTCCTTGTCGCACTAGGGGGGCCTTAAGGACGGAAGGATAGCAGATTGACTAGCGATAGCAGGTCGGGGATTATAGCGTCATCGATGAGCATTCAAACGTGAATTGACGGGTGTCATCCTTGACGACCGTCAATGGGTGTGCAAACACTGAAAATTGTCCAAAAACAGGTTGGCTCGACGTACATTAACCATACCAGTACCAAATACAAGATATAGTTTTGTGAGGACAGTTTTATGTTATGTAAATAGAGTAATTATAAAAACAATCGGCATACGCAAATCAGTTCCCGAATATCAAGCGATTGTAAATATAAAGTGGGCAACTTTAATCATGTTTTTAAGGTTAACTTGGAAAGAGGGAGGGAGAGAGAGAGAGAGAGAGAGAGAGAGAGAGAGAGAGAGAGAGAGAGAGAGAGAGAGAGAGAGAGAGAGAGAGAGAGAGAGAGAGAGAGAGAGAGAGAGAGAGAG
>SZWC01032189.1:0-21404 GCA_023375785.1 Penium margaritaceum | reverse complement strand
GATTTGAGGAGCCGACAGACTTTGCCTCCCCCCCCCCCGGCTGCACAAATCCCTCAGGCTGGAGCATGTACACTTCTTCCTCAAGATCGCCATTCAAGAAGGCAGATTTGACGTCCATCTGGTGCAGGTGCCAACCTTCATGGGCTGCCAGAGCCAGAATTACCCTGATAGAGGAATATTTGGCGACAGGGGCGAACGTGTTGCTGTAGTTGACGCCGTGGACTTGGCTGTAGCCACGTGCCACCAATTTGGCCTTGTAGCGATCAGGTTGGCCGTGTTCGTCCAGTTTGAGTTTGAATATCCACTTGCACGAGACAACAGGAGCATCCGCAGGGGGATCGACCAGAACCCACGTGTTCTGCTTGAGGAGTTGCTCATACTCAGTGACAGCAGTAGCTTGCCAGGCAGCGGCTTCAGGGCGGCTCATTGCATCCTTGTAGCTGACTGGGTCAACCACCTGGGTGATAAGAGCCACATCTTCTGTGGGATAGACAGAGGGGATGGAGGCAGAAGACGGAGCTGAGGGAGAGGGACATTTCTCGGTGAAGATGGCAGTCAGAGCCTTCAGCCCAGCAATGCGAGCAGACCGTCTGGGACCCTGGGAGGCATCCCATCCAGCAGGTCGAACGAGGGCGTCTTGACGAGATCCCGCTCTGGACTTCTTGGGAGGGGTAGGAGTAGGTGATGCTGGTGGAGGAGCAACTGCTGCAGGTGGTGGTGGAGGATCCTCGGCTTCAGCGGCAGGGACAACAGGAGGGAGAACTCCGGGGTGCTCATTGTCATAAGTCTCATGGGACCGCTGAGGTGGCAGCGGTGGAATGGCATCCAAGGAGATCACCTGCAAGTCAGGGTTAGTGGCAGGGTGCTGTCGATCACGAAGAGATTCATCAAATGTGGCACTGTGTCTGCTGGTCTTGGTCCGCAGATCCCAGAGGCGGTAGGCATTGTTCCCATCTTCATATGCAACGAAGACTCCTTTGCAGGTGTGAGAGCCAAGTTTGTCACGAAGTTCAGGTTTGACCCAAGCATAGCCGGTGCAGCCCCAGACTTTCAGATGACCCACATTGGGTCTGTGACCTGTCCAGGCCTGGTACGGAGAGGAGCCGTGAGGTGCCTTTGAACACGGAACTCGGTTGAGAATATAGGCAGCCGTATTGACAGCTTCTTCCCAAAAACCAGTAGTCATGCTGGCAGCATGGAGCATGGAGCGTGCCATGTCCAGAAGGGTACGGTTCATCCGTTCCGCTTTTCCATTTTTCTGCGGTGTGTGTGGTGTGGTTTGCTGATGAGTAATACCCTTTTGATAAAAAAAGGACTGAAGGGTGGTGTTGAAAAATTCCCCGCCATTGTCAGAACGAAATGCTTTGATGGTATTGTCAGTTTCATTTTCCACCTTTTGGGCCCACGTGATGATGTGCTCAGGAGCCTCAGACTTGTGACGGAGGAAAAGAACCCACACATAGCGAGTGAAGTCATCCAGAAGAACCAGAAAGTAATGTTTGCCAGAAAGAGAGGCATCTTTGACACAGCAGAGGTCCATGTGGATGAGTTGAAGTTTTTCCGTGGTGCTGCTGTCAGAGTAGCTGGGAAAGCTGGCTTGATATTGTTTGCCAGCAAGACATCCTTCACAGCAGGTGTTGGTAGGCTTGCGAAGAGAAGTAGGAAGACAATGAGCCATTTCTTGCTGGGACATGGTCTGCAGAGTGGTGAAACCATTATGACCCAGACGCTGGTGCCAGAGGATGGTAAGGCCGTCAGGTGTCTGAGTGCAGGTGGCAGTTGGAGTTGCCGTGGCCAAAGCCACCTCTCGAGCTGAAGGATCTGCCTCCACATCGAAGGTGGGCAGAATTTTCAAGTTGCCTTCTTGTCGTGCTTGGGAAACAAGCTTGCCATTGCTGGCAAAGATCCGACAACTCTTGTCAGTGTCAAAAACCACTTTGGATTTTTTGTCGTTCAAACGGGTGACGGAAACGAGATTTGCAGCCAGGTAAGGGACAAATAAAACATCGGAGAAAATGCTGGAGGCCACCTTCCGTTCAAAGGAGATAGCAATTTTGACAGTGCCAACTCCGATGGCTGGGATGACACGGCTGTCACCAATGCGTACAGGTTTAGGATTACGGAGTTCCTTGATTTCGATGAACCAGGAGCGATTGCAAGTCATGTGTCGGGTGCAGCCGCTGTCAATGATCCATGCCAGAGTTCCGGCAGCAAATAAAAAGGCACTGTCGATGGTGCAGAGAGCCAGATCTTCAAGGATGAAGTTGTCAGGTGAAGTTGAATCTGGTACAGGGGATGGTGAATTCGATTGCTGTGACAGGGGTTGTGCCAGATCGGAGAAGTGCACAGCTTCGGGTGTGAAGTTGATCTCTGTTGCTGCATCGGATCCATTTGCATGAAGAGTTTCCGTTTGGTGTAGCATCTGGTTCCATGCTGTAGTCATCTGAGTGAACATATTTTTGAACCCTTCGATGAAGTTGCTGTTGGGAAACTATGTCCCGGGAAGGAGGCAGTTCCAACGTGGCCTGAAGGGTCTACTGTGTTCACGGCTTCTTTTGTGCAGGTTCTGAGTCTAAGCGTGAGCTTTCTGTCGCCTCACGCTATGTTTCTGGAAATGGAAGAGTGTTGAGGGACAGTCACTTTTGTGAAGAATATAACACGATTTTGCATTAGTTTTTGGACATTAATATGATCTGAACATTTGTAGCGCTAGTCATGAGCTCTCCAACACACCAAACCGTACGCAATTCGGATAACCATAGCCCCCGCTACGTTAGTCGAAGCGCAGCACCCCAAAGCAGTCGCTCAGTCAGCAGAGCGCACCACGTCGCCCGCCGAGGCGCCCTCACACATCAAGGACCCCTCAAAATGCCATTCCTGAGGCGCAGATGTCCCTACACGTAGTGGCGGTGCCCCTTGCGCCTTTGGGGTCTGTTTCGATGAGTCAATCATCGAGTTTGGTGACGGGGATTGATGTGGGTCGAAACCTGTTCGCGGACCTGCAATCGGAATCTTGAGTAAGTCACCGAGTAACAAAACGTACTACTGAGTTTCGGACGCCGAGCCAGAAATCTGGCTAAGTCCCTCGGTAACAAACTGCACTACTGGCATCCGGCCGATCATTCGCCGGACGCCTCGGCAGCCCTTCCGGAGCAAAATCTCCAGATGGACTTTTGTTACTCGGTCAGGTGGATTATCCACCTCCGGTCGAAACGCGGCCGACTCCTAGAGCCGCCGCGCACACCCCAACTTTGGAAGCTCATATCTCCCTCGTTACTTGTCCGATTCCGGTGAAACAACTTCCACCGGATTCAGCAACTCGTCAACTTTCAGGGACAATCCTCCAATTTAGGATCCGAGTAATCCTCAAGTCTCCAGATCTAATGACGAGGAATCTCCTCTCTCTGGCGGCTCGTCGGCGCCTCCCGGCACCGCACTTGGGCATACAGAGGGGCAAATCTTCAACATTCTCCCCCTTGCACCTGCCATGCCCGCTGCTCCTGCTTGCTCTCACTCATCTTTCGCTGCGCCCTCCAGCCCATCATAGCTGGTCATCCCAAGTCCGGCCACGCTCAATGCGTGCCGGTCCACGGGTTGCGCTTTGGTCAAGCAATCCGCAAGCATGTTGTGCGTGCTGCAGTGCTGTAGCACCACTTGCCCCTTTTCAACCATGTCCCGTGCGTAGTGATAACGCACGTCAATGTGCTTCGTCCTCCTGTGCTGCGTCGGGTTGTTGGTCAGCGAGATTGAGCCAGTGTTGTCCTCTTGCACCACCGTAGGCTCCTGCTGCAGCACGTCCAGCTCCCCCAGCAACCTGCGGAGCCACATCGCCTCCTTGACAGCCGCGGCCACCGCGTTGTACTCTGCTTCCACTGGGGAGGTGGCGATGCAGTCTTGCTTTCTGCTGCACCACGAGACCGTTGCACCAGCGAGGAAGAACACGTAGCCAGATGTGGAATTCCGCTTGTCCACATCGCTTGCGTAGTCTGCATCCGTGTAGCAGACCAGACGCAAGGGGTCCGCCCGTCCCATGCTGTCGAACCTCAAACGCGCATGCCGCATCGCCTGTAGGTAGCGGAGGATGCGCTTGACCGCCTGGCAGTGTAGTGGCCCTGGATCGGCCACGTACCTGCTCACTTGACCCACCGCGTAGGCAAGGGCCAGTTGAGTCGCCACCATGGTGTACATGTGGCTGCCCACTGCCGATTGGTAAGGTACCCCTACCATATCCTCCCGCTCTTCTTTTGTCTGCGGCGCCATTGCCGCACTTAGTTCACAGGTCGTGGAGACTGGCCACGTATTTGGCCTGCCACAGCTCAAGCGTGCGCGCCCTCCGGTTCCGCGTGATACTCACCCCGAAGTAGTACTCCAGCTCCCCCATGTCCGACATCTGGAATCTACTACTCAGCTGCTCTTTCAGCCGCTGTAGGCTCGGCAGATCCATCGAGCACAACATCAGGTCGTCCACGCAGAGTGCGACGATCTGATGGAGCTGTTTGTCGCACCGCACATACACGCTGCGATCTGATTCATAGCGCTTGAAACCGAGTTGTGCCATGAAGCTGTCCATCTGTTGGTACCAGCATCTGGATGATTGTTTTAGCCCGTACAAGGACTTCTGCAGCTTGCACACTTTGCCCTCCGGCACCTCCACCCCCTCTGGCTCCTCCTAGATCTCTTCGTCTATGATGCCATTGAGGAAGGCCGTCTTTACGTCCATTTGGTGGAGCTCCATGTCCTTCGCGGCCGCCACCGCAAGGATCGCTCGGATGCTTGTGAACTTGGCGACGGGAACAAACGTCTCATCGTAGTGCTCTCCCTTATGCTGTGCGTAACGTTTCGCCACCAGCCACGCCTTGTACTTGGCAACCACACCTTCCTTTGTGAACTTGGTCTTGAAGACCCACTTTGAGCCGATGACCTTGGCATCTTTCGGCCTGTCAACCAGCTCCCACGTATCGTCTTCCGTGATGGACGCCAGCTCTGATTTGATGGCTGCGTCCCACTGATCCCCTTCGGGCCACACAAGTACCACTTGCACAGTAGTTGGCTCCGTTGATGCAGCCAGCATGCACCGCGTCATGCCAATCCATCGACCGGTGCTTGCGTTGAAGCGCTTCCCTGCTTTCCGTTGCCTCCCGCTGCAGCGCAACAGTTTTGGTGGCGCATCGTCGCTCTGCTGCAATCCCTCTGACTCTGCACGCTCTGGTTCATCATTGACCGGACGGCTCTCCAAGGATCTGTCTCGCTCCGCCGAAACATCACCCGGACGGCCGACGCGTCCAGTGGATTTTCGACCGACGCCCGAAGCGCACTCTGCTTGGAGTGCGCGCCTTGGCACCCGTGGTGTCTCATCCGCCAGATCCTTCCGGTGGATCTCCTCATCAGCTTGATCATCATCAGAGTCCTCCACTTCGGCTGCCACCGCTGGTCCACCGTTGCGCTCTGATGCCGCATCCTCAACTTCAGCGTCCGCCGGCTGCTTCTCGTAGTCAAGGAGCTGGAACCACTCCCTCGTCTTTGGGGAGTCCACCACGCCCACTTCGTTGCTGCTGATGTAACTCTGCTGCTCATCGAACTCGATGTCTCGGCTGCAGATTATCTCCTCCTTGCGCATGTCGTAGAGCCGGTACGCCTTATGTGCGCTCTCATAGCCAAGGAAGAGATACGACTTTGTCCGCGGCTCCAGCTTGCTGTTGTGCCGCTGCGCAGCGTGCACCATCGTGTGCGCCTTGTACCCGAACACTTTTAGGTGTGCCACACTTGGCTTGCGGCCGCTCCAAACCTCTTGCGGCGTCTTCCAGCCGCTCTTCCCCTTCAGCATCGCTGTCGGGGTGAGGTTGATGGTGTAGCTCACCATACGCACAGCTTCCGCCCAGAAGCTCCGTGGCAATTCCGCATCCACCAACATGGTCCGTACCATGTTCAGCAGCGTTTGGTTCGCCTGCTCCGCCATGCCATTTGACTGAGGCAAATACGGCGTAGTTTGTTACCATTTTATGCCCTGCTGCTTCATCCACCCGCTACAGCCCGCGTACTCTCCACCGTTGTCACTGCGTAGCGCTCTGACCTTGCGGTTAGTCTGCCTCTCCACCGCGGCGACGTACTCCTTCAGCCGATCCAGGACCTCGCCTTTTCACTTCATGAAGTACACGTGGAGTTTTCTTCTGTAGTCATAGATGAAGGTGACGAAGTAACGCACGACGCTCTTTGACGCCGTCTTGAATGGTCCGCACACGTCACTGTGCATGACCTCCAGCAGGTCCGAGGCGCGATTCACGTTTTCGTTGAACGGTTTGCGCCGCGCCTTGTCCAAAATGCAAGGCTCGCACTTTTTGTGCACTGCTACATCTGTCGCCTCTTCCGCACCGTCAATGATGAGGCCGCGTACCAGCTCGCGCTTCGCCATCTCCTTCACGACTGGGGGTGAGGAATGCCCCAGTCGTCGGTGCCAAAGCTCGAGATCAGCTCCCCCTCCTTTGGCCAGGTTGACAGTGCGTTCATGCGAGTCTGCTGAATCTGTCACCGCGGGGATCACCTTGGTCTCCATGATATAGAGGCCTCCCTCGCGCTTAGCCTCCAGCACGGGCTCGCTGCCACCGTCCTTCCGCACGACTGCCCCTCTTCTCCTGAAGAGCACCTTGTACCCCTTGTCTGTCAAGCGGCTGAAACTTAGGTTTCAGCCAAGCCAGGTACGTGCTGCACGTTCTTGATCACGCGCTACACCCGCTTCCCACCAACCACCACCTCCACGTCCACGTCTCATTGGCCAACCGCCGGCTCGACCGTGTCGTTCACGACCACCATGGACTTGCTGGACTTGGTGTAGTTGATGAACCCGACCTTCTCGACCTCGGCTCCGGAGTCAAGGCATCGCTGGTTAGCCTTCTTGAGGTAGTGAACCTGAGTGCCGTTGAGGAGTGCACTCTTGCCTTTGGCGTCCTTGCCACCGGCTTTTGCCTCCTCGGTACACTCACGGGCCCAGTGGCCCTCCTTGCCGCAGTTGCGGCACGCACCCTTCTTGGTGCCCTTCTTGCCACCACCATGTCCGCCACCTCCCTCACCCCCACTTCCGCCACCACACGTTTTGGTGACGAGGGCCGATGAGGAAGATGAGGACTCCCTGCAGCTCTGTCACTGCGTCTCGTTGCAGATGTACTCTGCGACTGCGCCATAGGTGAGCTTGTCCTCTGCCCATCCTCCCAAGACGGTGATGAGAGGGCTCCAACTGTCAGGAAGGGTCATGAGGAGGGCCATCGCCTGCAGCTGCGTGTCGATCTTCCACCCCACCTCGTTGCATTATGAGGCGAGCGACTCGAGATGCTGCATGGCGGAGATGACATCATCTCCCTTCTTGATTCTCACCGTCAGGAGTCGCTTCATGGCAAAGATTTTGTTTTCCAACGGCTTGGATTGATGGATGGTGCAAAGTTTTTGCCAAGCCTCGGCTGCCAGCTTGCAGCCTTGGAAGTAGCCCCAGTGCGACTCAGCCGTCCCGGACACCGACAGCATGAGCGCCTCTGTGTTCTTCTTTTCGAAGGCCTCCTTCTACGCTTCCGTCGCTGTCGCTTCGTCGAGGACTTCGGTTCCTAGCATGACCTGCAGCACACCCTTATGCGCGAGGTGGATCTCGAAGTGCCACCTCCATAGTCCAAAGCCAGGACCGCCCGCATGCTTTTGGATGGCCTACGTCTCCTTCTACGCATTGCGCAGTCTTCCACTCCAGGACCTCAGAGTTTGACGGCGATGTTGTCCCCGACGACAGTCCCGTCCGCCGCAAAAGCCGTGAGCGATGTGTAGACCGGTCAGGGCTGTGGGTCCATAACCCTTTGTTGTGAAACCGTGTCCCGAGAAGGAGGTATTTCCAACGTGGCCTGACAGGGCTACTGCATTCATGGCTTCTTTTGTGCAGGTTCTGAGTCTAAGCGTGAGCTTTCTGGTCGCCTCACACTATGTTTCTGGGAATGGAAGAGTGTGGAGAGACAGTCACTTTTGCGAAGAGAATAACGCGATTTTGCATTAGGTTTTGGACATGGACATGATCTAAACATTTGTAGGGACAGTCATGAGCTGTCCAACGCTCTAAACCATACGCGATCGGATAACCGTAGCTCCCACTATGTTAGTCGAAGCGCAGCACCCCAAAGCAGCCGCTCAGTCGGCGGCGCGCACCACGTCGCCCGCCGAGTCGCCCTCACCCATCAAGGACCCATCAAAATGCCATTCCTGAGGCGCAGATGTCCCTACACGTAGTGGCGGTGCCCCTTGCGCCTTTGGGGTCTGTTTTGATCAATTAATCATCAAGTTTGGTGATGGGGATTGATGTGGGTCGAAACCTGTTCGCGGACCTGCCGTCGGAATGTTGACTGTCCCCGAGTAACAAAACATACTACTGAGTTTCGGACGCCGAGCCAGAAATTAAGCTTAGTTACTCGGTAACAAACTGCACTACTGGCATCCGGCCGATCATTCGCCGGACGCCTCGGCAGCCCTTCCGGAGCAAAATCTCTAGATGGACTTTTGTTACTCGGTCAGGTGGATTATCCACCTCCGGTCGAACCGCGGCCGACTCCCAGAGCCGCCGCGCACACCCCAACTTTGGAAGCTCATACCTCCCTCGTTACTTGTCCGATTCAGCGACTCGTCAACTTTCAGGGGAAATCCTCCAATTTAGGATCCGAGCAATCCTCAAGTCGCCAGATCCAATGACGAGGAATTTCCTCTCTCTGGCGGCTTGTCGGCGCCTCCCGGCGCCGCACTTGGGCATGCAGAGGGGCAAATCTTCAACAGTTGCTTGGCGAAGGCGTTGTTGTCAAGAGGGCATGTTGCGTGTCAGGATATCGTGGCATCTTTGGTTGGTCACAGTAGCGATTGATGTGACCAAGCTGTTGGCAGTTCCAGCACTTCACATGTTCATAGCCCTTACTGCCGGGTGCTCCTGCTGGAATAGTACTCTCTTGAGACGGTTGGCGATGAAAGTGCTGTGGTTGGTTTCTGGAAAAACCTGTATGACCATGCCCATTTGCATGTGAGCGTGTGAAATGCTACTGAGGCCTGCCTCCATAGCAAGCTGCCAATGCTGCATCCGAGAGGTCTCCAGTTTTGAGAAAAAATTCTTCTGCTCAAAAAAGCATGTCACAGGCCTTTTCCAGGGTTAGTTCATATACTCCAGGTTGTACTGGTCCTCCTTGAATTACCGGCTGCGGTTGTTGAACTGCTTGGGCAGCTGCGCCAGGGTTGCTGGATGAACTGGCGATGTTGCTGGAGGAGGATACTCCAGGTAGAGCCTGTTGTTGAGCTGTTTCCAATGATTGAAGTCTGGAGTCAAATGTGGCACCCTGCTCTTGAAAAGCAAGTAGTTGTTCCACGGTTGTTTCAAAGCATGATGGTAGGCTCGCAAAGAGTCATAGTACAATGACTTTCTCAGATAGAGACTGGCCCATTGAGGTAATATTTTCAACCAACATTTTGAGTCGAGAAACATGATCTTCCAGTCTTGTGCTGTCATCCATCTTGAGTTTACAGAACTGGATAAAAAGGTTGTGGAGTTCAGAGTTGCCGACTTTGTGATATCTTTATCTAAGTGCAACCCAAGCCTTCCTTGGGTCCAAGGTGGGATTCCCATCTCTGATGAGGAACTTGAGACGTTCAGAGACTTGCATTGCCAAGATGGCAAATGTCTGATCACATCTGCGCTGCCATAGTAGTTTCTCATCTGCTGAAGCCGTTGCGCTTAGGGTCTCAGTTGGGGGATCTGACACCACTCCCCACAAGCCTTTGGCCAAAAACACCATTCTCATGTTGAATTTGCATTCATGGTAGTCCCGGCTGTCAAATTGTTGAATCTTGAACGTGTCACCCATGTTGCCTCCACTGAAACCTGCCATGACTGCCACTGGCAGGTGTTGCTTCTGCTGGTGGTGCTGGTTGAAATCACTGGATCCACAGAATGGATGTCTGAGACAGCACAGCCAGTCCTTGATGTAGTCAATCAACGCCCCTGCTCTGATACCAAATGTTGAAAATTGAGATCGTTAAAGCGTAGTTGACTGAGATCAAGAACAACGCAACCAATCGCAATTTAGCTCTGAAGTTCCAACACAGATGTCTCGTTCATCAGGAACTCTTGGCATGCGATAACTCAAATTAAGTACAAGTCCAACTCCAGTTTCCGGATCCTAGGATCCGGATCCACCTCAAGATCCGCGGATAGGATCCGTGAATCTGGATCTGGATCCGGTATCCGTGGATAGTTACCACGGATCCTAGGATCCGTGTGCAGCCTTATTGGTACTCCAGCACCTGGCCTGCCTTTCGAATCACCATCATAGACAACTATGATGCCTCCTTCTTCCTTAGTGGGTACTATGATCAACAAGAAACGTACCCACCATCTTCCAGGTACATGGACACCTATCAGGTATTCTACGACAAACTCATCTCCATCACGGACATGGTGTTTCATTCCTACATCATCAAAGGAACCTCGTCAGCACACATGTGGTTCGGATTGCTTACTGCCGCATGGAGTCCTTGGATCTGCGATAACACTCCAGCAGCAGACCATGTAACCAATCGCATCACCTTTCCCCTCAGCATACTCAGAGGTATTCCCTTACTGCACTACCGATCTGATGGTACCTCCAACATCATGAGGTGGACTTGGATACTCCTCAACAAAATTGCGACACTCCACATCTGTGGATACCATGTTGTCTTGGTCCTTGAAGGCAGAAGGGCACCTCCACCATCAATGACAATTGCTGACAACTTCTTCAACTATCAAGTTCTGGAAGCCATCCGAAGCATTGTTCATCCAGATCATATAGAAGTATTTCAGTAGTACCCACGAGATGCTCGAGGGATTTAGCAAAGCCTTCAGTCTAGATTCCAAGAAACACGGTAAAAGTGCAACTCTGGTTGGATTCAAGGGGGGTGTCGTAAAATGCCTCCAATGCAAGAGTTGCCCAAAACTCTCTCGGAAAATGACAGACAGGAATAAAAGGTTCAGGACCTGGCTGGAACCTCCCTTGACCAACGGCTTCCTTGGCTCTAAGGACCGTTGAACCGACAGTAAAGGTCCCCCTTTATAAAGTGACACCTGTCACCCACGTCCGTCTAGCGGAAACAAGCCGTTGCTCTGGTGTTTTTTCTTGTTTTGCTTCTATATACCGAGGGTGTTCATTCCCTCGAGTTCAACCCAGAATAGTTCTATTCATCCTGTTCGCCTTCGGTTCCGTGGCTTCGTCGCCGTATCTTTGCTCTGCTCGCTCTTCACTTATTTCGTTCTCGCCATCCACTCTCAGCTCACTTATCTCTGCTTCGTCACTCCCAATCCGTGCATCTACCATCACTCTCTCCCCTCCGTCCATTCTTCTGACATCTCGCTCCTTCACTCAGCTCATCTCAACGCATCCCTCGCAACACCAATCTTATTTGCCTAGCTCCAACACTCTCTCACCACCTGCCTATCTACCTCATTGCCTTGACTCATTGCTCTAAGCCTCTCGCTGCCTTCTGCGACTAACTCTCTACATTCCTCATTGCTCACATCAGCACATGTGTGCTTGACGATTACTCTGCTTCTTCCTCCTCCTGCCGTTGCTTCCACCACTCACTCCATTTTTTTGACATGGTATCAGAGCATCAGGAAACACTGCCTGGTTCTCTCTGATCCCGTCCTCGCTTCCTTGCTCTCCGCAACGCCGCAGTTCATCAGCATCTGACGTCAGCATTGACAACTGAATTGCCTCTCAAGCTCTGGTGATCTTGTGACTGTCGTGACCAAGCCCTGCATCCAAGTCTACGCCCGTGGTAATGTTCAACGACTTCTTGACTACCAACAGCTAACAGAAGCTCTCGAGTCGCCTTCCTGCCGCCAACTTCTCCGAAGCTTCCTGCCACCCGCACCCCGGCTTCCCGCAGCGCCTTCTCCAATTTGCCCTCTTCCAGCCACCGTCTCCATCGCAGCCTGTCGCACCAAGCATTATCCAGTATCTTCTCCTCCTCTGCTCCACATCGTCCCGAGCCGCCTCCTCGCACCATTTATCCTCATCCTCATTAGCAGCAGAAGCTTTATCCTCTCTCAGGATATCGGACACCACCAGTCATCCTTCCCGTCGTCTCGGGCCACCCGGGGGCACAAGCCGTCACTCTACTGAGTTCAGCGGACACCACTGCCCAGCACCTGCTTTGCCGTATTCCTCTCCTCTTCTTCCGCATCTGCTGCTTTACGACAACAATCCCCGCCTCAACTACAACTTCTTTGCCTCCTCATCCTCTTCTGCCCTCATCAAGCTTCTGCCACAGCATCTCCCTCCACTTGTCCCGTCTCCTCGTCATCTTTGCAATCCTCCTTATCATCAGCCATAGCGCATGTGGTTCTGCCCCTGCGTCCACCTCATCAAACATCGGATTGCCGCCTACCTTCATCAGCTCTCATCTTCCGCTCGGCACAAGGATCCGCCCGGTCAAACCGCCAATCTCGTGGCGACCTGCGCCCACGCCGATCTCTTTGCAGTGCATGTGGTTCGCCCCTGCGCCCAATCATCTATCAACTGCCATTAGTAAAGCATTAGCTTCTGCCGCTAGTAGGAACCTGCATGCATCAGCTGCCCGTCTTGCAGCGGTCTGCATTCCCACTGGCAGCAGACTTCTCGCGGCGCGTTGGCCTCTGCCTTCCCCTTGCCGCATCCTACTCCTCTATCATCAGCAGCACTCGTGGTCAGCCCGTGCACCCAAAAATCCGCCATCCTCAGCTTCCATCAGCAGTCACCAGCATCTGCCGCCAGCATACGGACGTGCACGCGTCAGCTGTCATTCTTGTAGCGGTCTGCATCCTCGCCGACAGCAGATTTCTCGTGGCGCGTCAGCTCCTGCCTTCCCCTTGCCGCATTCTGCCCCTCTAAATCAGCAGTGAACGAGGTTTTGCCCCTGCGTCCAGTCCATCAACATCACTTCGCCTCCTGCCATCATCCCCTTTGCTCATTTGCTTGGTACAAGGATAGGCCCGGTTGAACCGCCAATCTCGCGGCGACCTACGTCCACACCGATTTCTCTCTGCAGCGTACGTGGTTCACCCCTGCGCCCAGTTCATCACCTCTCCACAAGCATCCGTCTTCATCATCCTCCGCTCGGCATCAGGAGTTGTCCAACTGAACCGTCATTCTCGTGTTGGCCTGCACCCACGCCGATCCGTCATCAGCGTCCGTGGTTCCACCCCTACACACAACCTTCAGTTTCCAAGCCTCCGCCATTCCATCATCATCCCTCCTCTGCACTGGCACTTGGATCCATCTGGTAAAACCGCCAATCTTGCAATAACATGCATCCACGCCACTTCTCAGCAGCAGCAGGACTCCCTCTCGCCAGAGCATCGGACACCGCCAGTCTTCCTGCTCGTCGGGCTCGAGCAAACTGGGACACAAGCCGTCACTCCTCTAGCGCAAGTGGATGCTCTTGCTACCTGAGTATCTCCTTCTCCTGCACGTGGACACAACACCCACATCTCTCCTCCATCAGCACTAGCATTTGTAGCGGAAGCCAGTCAGCAAAGGCATAGTCATTCACCACTAGAACCGGACACCACCCGTCTCCTTGCTTGATCAAGCTAACCGTTGGAAAAAGCCACTGCAGCCATGGCCCTGACTGCCTGAAATCCTGTGCTTCCCTACACGCACCCTGGACTCAGAGATTTCACTGTAGCAGAGTCCTCTTTGAGCGTGGCGTTGTGGCAACGCCCTCCACTCCTGCATCCCAGCGTCTAGCATCATCACCATCCCCATCATCACCACCATCACCTTCTAAGGAACAATACCCAAGAGAATGAGCTCTCGGTGGTATCCCCTTGGAACAACATCCTCATCAAGGCCCTCTCCTCAAGACTCCTTGATGAATCAACGGTTCCTCTCGGCACTCCCTACATTGGAGCAGACCATAAGTAACAACACAACCATTGCCCTTCTTTGTGTTCAACCATCAATGAAGCCAATCTACTTCATTCACTGTTCCACACCTAGCAGGGCACTGACTGACATTGTTACTCATCTCCCAGAGTGCCTACGCCCCCCCCCCAGCTGTACAGGAAAAAAGATGGTTCCACCAACTACCATCAATGGAGGGTTGAACTTCTGCTTAATCTAGGGAGACTTCAATCTTCCAAGTTCAATCTCCGACAGGTACTCCTTGGTCTCCTCAACTCAATATCCCTTCTTGGTACGGACTGGGTAGAAGAACTTCTGAAGGAGGCGCTCATCCTCACCTCTCATCACTCTCTTCACCCACTCATCCGGCAACCACACAAAGGATTCTAAGAGACCTGGCGGTCTCTGTACCTGACCTGTGTACCACATCCTCTTCAGTGTTGAATTCAGGGGGGCTGTCAGAATATTGAAGACGAAGTCAATACTGACATAATTCCTCGGATAAGCGGAGCTCTTAATAAGGTTCAGGTTCCGTACCGAACCAACAATGAACCACCTCGCCAACGGATTGTCGGCCATGATCGAGGAACCAGAGGCGAGCCGTCCATAATAACTACGACCACTTCGCAACCGCGTCCGGCGAGCAGAGCGAAGCCATTGCTTTGTTTTTGTCCTGTTGTGCTGTATATCACCAAGGATGTTTACTCCCACGAAGTTAACCCAGAGCAGTTCTGTCCATCCTGTGCGCCTTTGGTTCTGCGGCATCACCGCCGTGTCTTCGTCCTGCTCATTCCTTGCTTACACCTCATCACCATCCACTCTCAGCTCTCGATCTCGCACTTGTTTGTTCGTCACTCTCGCTCCTTCGCTCAGCTAATCTCAGCGCATCCCTCGGAACACCAATCTTATTTGCCTCGCTCCAACACTCTTTCACCACCTGCCTGTCTACCTCACAACCTTGACTCATTGCTCTAAGCCTCTCGGTGCCTTTTGCGACTAACTTTCTGCATTTCTTATTGCTTACGTCAGCACATCCGTGCCTGATGATTGCTCTACTTCTTCCTCCTCCTGCCGTCGATTCCACCACTCACTCCATTCTTCTGACAAGTTGAACCTGGCGTCGATGTCCTCGATGGAGATGCTGATATTGTAGCTGAACAGATCCTGGGTGATAAATTATGTGGTCTCTCCATCACACAGAGACAGCTCTCCCTGTCACATACGAGTCTTCTCCCATCCTCAAGGACGAAATGGTGTCTCCCGCTAGGACTACTCACGTCGCCCCTGCATCTCATGGAGTGTACCAATCCTCGTGTGACTACCAAGGGTCCCAACTTACAGTCTCTTCTCTCTCTGCACTACAGCGATGCATCTATGTACGTCGAAGAAAAGGGAATGGTTGAGCAACACGCAAATTTGGATGAAGTGGCAGAGCTGGCCTCCGAGGCGGGATAGAGCACCCTGAATCACAGGGGTGTACCGCCACAAGAGGAGGAGGGCTGGAACGACAAACCGGACCAACATACATGGACGAAGATGACAATGGAGCAGCTGAAGCGGGTAGATGAAGGTGCGTGATGGTAGCAGGAGAAGAGAGAGGAGTGATGATGGAGTCGACAGGAATGAGAATGGCGGAAACTGAAGGCATGCTCACCTCTCCTGTGGTAGTGTCTCTATCGGACGTCATACTCGGAGCTGGTACAGGATCCTCCCCGAGGATGGGTGTGTGACATCCTGATAGTGGAAAACTCATGCCGATAGTAGTGGTACTCTCCTGCTCTGACAATTGCTCCCACGCTGTTATCACCTCTCGCTGTAGCGTCTCTGCACGTTCCTGTAAGTCAGCGTAATCTACTTCGGACATGCAGAGGTGGCCCATGTCTGCCTCGTGCAGGACCAACTCTTTCTCACTAGATGATGCACACGCAGATTGTAAAACTCGCCAGTACAACTCCATCTGCATCTCGACTGCTGAAGACGATGGAGCTGGTACTGTTGCATCCTCCTGGGAGTCAACCAAACTCGCTATGTGCTGAGATGCTGGAACGTCGGACACAGATGAAGGTGTTGCATCCCGACTGCAGCTCGTCTCAGTAAAACGAGGAGAGATAAGTTCGCATACCGATAGATAAGGAGAAGGTAGAGTCGTCAGAGTTCACGGAGAATGTGGATTTTTCGCCCGTGCAGGTACTGCCACTCTCATCGGCGATGTGATCAGTATGATCACCAATGGATGAACACACGAGGATGGAACTGAGCTGCTGCTGACGAGGCAACTCCATCCACCTGGTCTGATCTACTACACTGTCCTCAACTGCCGGCGTAGTGGATACGACTATGTAGGACTCTGGCTCGACAACTGATCCAATGCCCGTCAAGAAAACTAGCAAGCGCAGATGGCGCTCACGCACCGTCTCGCCGGGAAGACTTGTCGTTGTCACCCACTCGATAATGGAGTGAGGACCATCATCTGAATGCATCATGTGTGTTGTTGCTCTGCCGTGTGTACTGAAGCCTGCAGACTCTGGGAACATGGACGACTCCTAACGCTGAAGCTAGTCCCCAGGTAACACCGATGACAAGGTCGAGCCTGCTGTGTCTGCTCCAACACATATCCCGGTGATGTCCCACAATAACGCTGCTCTAAAAAATGCCTCAACCTCTAAAAGACCAGCCAGTTCTCTCTGCTCATGCACTACGACCGCTGCCGGGCTGGTGTGAGCCTCATGCACAAATGCCCCCGGAAGTCCGCAAGGGGAATCCCGATCCATACAGGACCCCTGTGCCACCGCCGGACTGCCACCGGTCAGAGCCGTGAGTGGCACCGTCCAGGGACCCGGGACCTGCACTCCTCCTGATGCAACGTGCTACTGCAAAAGGTCTGGCTCCTGCCCCACCGTGGATGTCAACCTCGATGACACGTATATCTCCTTCACTACAACCTCCGCCGGACTGGTGTGAGCCTGCTGCACAAACTGCCCCAAAAGTACGCAAGAGGCATCCCGATCTGTACGGGACTTCTGTGCCACGGCCGGGCCGCCACAGGTCGGAGCTGCGAGTGGCATCGCCAAGGGACGCCGGGCCTGCACTCCTCCTGATGTAACCTGCTGCTCCGGAAGAGCTGGATCCAGCCCGGACGTGGAATTCGAGCTCGATGACACGCAAGTCTCCACCATGAAGGTCATGTCGAGATTAAACGTCCGCGTCATGTACTGCTGCCACCCCATCATCTGCATCTTCCGGATCTGACGTTGTAGCACCACGGTACGGCGGGGGTGCAGATCCTGTCACTGGGGTCACCGAAGGAAATGTGCGGTGACCACACTCCTCCTTGAGAGGTACAGCAACGGAAGCCAAGGAGGTGGAGGATCCGTCAAGACTGGCACGAGCACAATGTGCGGAGCGCTGACGCCGACGCCGTGTGCGCACACGACTGGAGCGACTACATGATGAAATGTCATCTCGAGGAGGAGTTGTGGTAGTAGAAGAGTGGAGGATCAAAAGAATGGTGGCAGCCTGGAAAAGGCCGGCAGGTGGAGCTGGAGGGAGCCCATCGGATGAGAAAAGAGGAAAGATGAAGGAGATGAGATCAAGGAGGCTGTCGACGAACTAGTAGCAGAAGCATGCTTGGTAACGATGAGGTCACAAAGCTGCTGCACCATCCACCTCAGGCCATGGACCTCGGTGAATGTGGTCGCTAGAGGTCCAGCTAGGGGATCTACCAGCTCTGGCAGATCCGCATGATGTGGAGGACGCATGCTCGGACGAGGCCAAAGCCAAGGTGGATGCCAGCGGCGAGGGCGCGTCCAACATCGACGCCAACCATGAAGTCAATCACCATTGTAGTAGCAGGCAAACGCAAAGGATGCCTGCTCCCATGACTATGCACTCATCTCGCGTGCCTGACGATGGATAGGTGCCGAGGGCACCTTCTCTCGGTGGTAAGCACCAAGCCACGGGAGAAGAGGACACTGGTAAACACTGTCACTCATATAGGTCATGGCGTCGGGGTCAGCCAGTGTGATTAGACGGGACGAACTGCACTACCAAAGTACGCCCGGAGAAGGGAGTCTGACCAGCTGTGACTACTAGTACTGATGCCACTAATGGAGGGAAACCTGCTCCAAGAACAGAAGGTGTGGTGGCTGCAGGTGCGGCTGCTGCTCCAAGAGATAGACGACCCAGTCCTCGGAGATGGACAGACTTGAAAATGCCGTCAATGTGACGGAATGAGGTGGGTGGTCTAGTCCACAGGCCCTAGCGAGACGCCGGCCCACGACGCGTCTCAAAACCGAAGTCGCCGTCGACGGCAGTCTGCTGTCGGCTGGGAAGGAGAAATTACAAATGCTGCTACAACTGCTCCTCACTATGTAGTAATTACAACTCTACCCGCAACTGTTATTGCTGCTACAGAAGCTACTGCTACTAGTAGTAGTAGTTGTGTAATTTTGAGTTCCTCTATTTCTTTTCTTCTTGCTGTCACCCTTTTTTTTTCCGTCTCAACGTTGTTTTTCTTCTCGTCCCCCCTATTCTCGATTGCCCCTTGGAATTGGGGACAAGTGAGAAAATAATAGAAAGGGGGGGATGGGGCGGGGGTTTCCGGCTTGTCTGGCCGGCCCTCCCTCCCGGTCAATCTCGCTTGCTCAAGCGGGGTGGCCGAAGGGAGACCAACGGGGGAGGGGATCTTCCCTCTCTCACCGTCGGCCCATCCGTTGGTCGGCCGACGGGGCCGACGGGGCCGAAGGGGCCGAGGGGGCTGACGAGCCCCTCCGAGGGGCCCCTTGAGAGCGGGGGCTCGACGGGCCCCTCCAAGAGGATCCTTTAAGGGGGCCCCACTTTGCCCTCAAGGTACCCTCTCAAGAGAGAGAGAGGGGGGCCTTTGGGGATGCAGGTGGCAGCAGTAGCCGCTGTAGCTGTGGATGCAGCTGCTGTGGCGGTGGCTGCTGCTGCTGCTGCGCTGACTGTTGCCAATGTGGCCTTCGCTGCTGCTGCTGTTGCTTGATGCTTCTGCTGCTTGCTGCTACTGCTGCTGCTTGCTTTTGCCACTGCTGCTGCTGTTACTGCTGTGTACTGCTGCTGCTGCCATCACTGCTGCTGCTACTGTGAGCGGCTACTCTTCCACCACAGCTCTTGCTGCACGGCACAGGTAGCTGCCACTGCTGCTGCTACTGCTACTGCTGCTGTTGCAGCCGCTACTGCCGCTGTGCACTGCTCACCGCCCCTGTGGCGTTCAAGTGCAGTTACTTCGCACTCCCTCACGCTGCTGCCGGCGTAGCGCCACGTGACACGTTCTATTTGCGTTTGGCCCACTACTGCTGCTTCTGCTACTTCTGCTGCTCACACATCCCCCTGTATTTTGATACCAAATTGAAATTAATTAGGGCATGCAGGCCCATGCAAACACGAACATGAGCTTACGGTGTGAGTGCATTGCAAAACGACAAGAATTTTGCTAAGTCTGGAACGCAGAATATGAAAGAACAATAGAGTTTATAAATGAGCCCCTATCAGGCTTATGTAGGGGCGCCGGCAACTAGCGGTACCGGGCCCCGTCACCCCCGCTGAGCCCAATCGACTCAGCAGGGAGAGCACAATGCATAGACCACGTGAACAACGAAGGTGGTCTCCTCGAGGCACCGAAATAGCTCACCGGATGCGCGGGTTTCAACCCACTGAGAAAACTCTCCTAGCTCCTGACAAGCCAACAGGGCTGCCGGAACGCATCGAACGCGTCTGGCCGGCGCTGTTGTAGGTGCTGGAGAAGTCTCGGGACACTCCCGAGGTCTGTCGTGCCGTCACGCTCTCCTCTACCCTATACCAACATTGTGGGGTATATGAGTAATCCATCAGCGTCGGTCGTAACGGGTGGAAGCCACACAAACCAACATCCAGCCCAAGTTGGAACGTCACTTCCAACACAATTTCCAACCCAACTTGCAACCCAACGTCTTTCCCAGCTTCCAACACAACTTCCAAACCACATTTTGTGATGTTAGTTGTCCACGTCTATCTGTACACATGTGCCGATCGCGAGTGTGGCAAAGTTGGAGCGTGGCATCCAGGCCCTGAACAAGCGCAAGAGATTTTTAATCTTGTTTAATCCCTTCCCATACCGACTAGGCAGATGGGAAACTGGTTCAGCACTTAAGCAAATTGAGTTGATGAACCCGGAAAAACAAGAATGACGTTCAAGTGGAAAGGAATTTAGACCTGGATTTCTCCATCAGAGTGTAGAATCCAAAGCAAACTGAGGTTGTAATTGCAGCTTGTTTACGATAAATTGATGAAGGATAACGATCTGAAAGAAAACAGAGTCAATGGACTTAAGACAAAGTCTCAGAATCCTGCCTTTCTTGGTTGAGAAGTAAGAGGGAAAAATAATTTTTGCTTCTGGAATACCGATGCCAAGGTGGCTTGGAGCTTTGAAATTTGACAAATGGAAGGGTGTGCCCATTGTTCTTGACGTAGTGCGATGAGGAATTGTGAAGCGAAGAAGAAGCCAAGAAGTGCTAAAGGCGAGCAGTGCAAGAGGTCTAAGAAAAATATCAATCAATGCTGAGGGGGATGCACAAAAGACGTTGCAATCAATGTCGTGAAGAAAATCAGTCAAACTATGTAGTCTTCGACATAGAACAAGGCAGTGTTTGATGGTCTTTTCTGTGTTCATGTCTAGGCTTTGAGCTGCCACAATATGTGATGGTTTTTGTTGTGTTGTGAGTCGTCCCCGTCTTTATGTACATCTTAATGTGACCACTCGGCCGTGTCCATGCTCGTGCAGATCCCTTTGTCTTTGGTGCTTGCTGGGGTGCTCTGAAGTTTTTCTGCAGTCGCTAAAGTTTTCTCGTTGGACTGGCTCTTGAGCCACTCCAACGCGAAACACAACGCAAAGCATTTGCATACTTTGCATTGTGTGTCCACCAATTGATGCCGGACCTGTGCATATTACAAGGCGTACCGGCTGGCTTGCGGCAATGCATCTTTAAATTTGTACAGTGTTGCGTTTGGATGCTTATGCGCAGAGTAACGGCAAAAACAAAGGTTTTTGGCTTGTTTAAGGACGAACTGACCCTGTCGCGTGCGTCACCCGCCGTGTGCCGCGGCAGGTATTGATGTTGTGTGCTTCTCAGTTGTCATTTCTCTCTAGGTTACAAAGCTACTGGAGCTTATGAGAATTTAGGCGTCTCCCTAGTCAAACCTTTGTTGTTTTGTCCACCTACTTACTTGCTAGTGCATCACTTGACTGGACAGTGTTACCACATCAAGTGGTGCGAACTGGTTGCGGAGTGGTACGAACTGGTTGCCGAGTGGTGCGAACTGGATGCGGAATGGTGCGAACTGGTTGCGGAGTCGTGCGAACTCGTTGCGGAGTGGTGCGAACTGGTTGTGGAGTGGTGAGAACTGGTTGCGGAGTGGTGCGAACTGGTTGCTGAGTGGTACGAACTGGTTGCGGAGTGGTGCGAACTGGTTGCGGAGTGGTGCGAA
>SZWC01032188.1:0-17666 GCA_023375785.1 Penium margaritaceum | reverse complement strand
GAGGTACCTTTATCCTAGTCAGCACACTCTGACAAGGCAATCCTAAGACCAAGGACCTTTTTGGATATTTCTCCCATCAGGTCTTGACCCTGGACCTCTTGCCTTTTTCTTTTCTCAGGCTAAGGCATGGAGCCATCGCCCATGGCCACCCAGACATCGGCGGTCCATGACCCCTGAAACTTCGAAAATTCATATCTCCCAATCCGACCGTTGGATCGGCCTGAAACTTGGACCGTAGATAATTTGCCACCTGATCTTTTTAAAGGTGAAAACGGATTGACGATCGGAGCAGGCATCTGGAATTTTCCTGGAACTTGCTCCTGTGGACCTGAAACAGAGCCGGACGGCTCCTTTCCTAACAATCTCCCACTTTGCCGCAGTCAGAGTGGGCTGAGTCCACATGCCTTCATGCAGAACTGCTGCTTCTCACGGGTCACTGGTTTGGTGCAGAAATCAGCGACCTGCATGCTGGTTGGAGTAAACTCCAGCTTGATAGCACCCTCCTGTACCATGTGCCTGATGAAGTGATATGCGATGTCAATGTCCTTGGTGCGTGCATGGTGCTCTGGATTCTTGACGAGTGCGATTGCGCTCTGGTTGTCGATGCGCACAGGAACTGTAACTGCTACACTCCCACTCATCTGCGCCATGAGACGCTGGAGCCAAACGGCTTCCTTGGCTATAAAGCTGAGAGAGACGTACTCAGCTGCTGTGCTCGAGGTGGCCACGACCACCTGGCGCTTGCTGCACCAGCTGATGGCACCTCCATTCATGAGAAACACATGTCCAAAGATGGACTTGCGGGTCTCAGGATTTGAAGCCCAATCCGCATCTGTGTAGCCGATGATGCTGTTGTCGTTGCCGTTGTAGGTGATGCCGACGTTGATGGTTCCAGCAAGGTAGCGGAAGATCCGCTTCACTGCCTTCTGGTGCTCAGGTCCGGGATTCGCCATGTGCTGGCTCACAGCGCTCACAGCCTGTACGAGGTCCGGCCTGGTTGCCACCATCAGGTACATGAGACTGCCGACGGCGCTCTGGTACTTCTGCCGCTCAGCTGCATCTGCTTCTCCACTGAAGCTCACGAGGTACTGCCGCGTCTCCAGCAGCGTGCCGATGGGTTTGGCCTCTGCCATGCCGAACCGCTGCAGGACGTCCTTCATGTAGCGACTCTGCTGTAGCGAGAGAGAGCGTGATTTGCGGTCACGCATGATCTGGATGCCGAGGAAGTATGACGCCTTCCCGAGATTAGACATCTGGAAGCGCTCATGCATTGCCTCCTTGAACTCCTACAGTACAGACATGCTGTTGGAAAGGAGGAGCATGTCATCCACATAGACAATGATGATGAGGATCTCATGCTCATGCTGCCAGCGATACACACTGTAGTCACACTCGCTGCGCTCAAACCCCATGCACTGCAACGCCGCATCCAAATTCTAGTTCCAAGCACGCGACGCTTGCTTGAGGCCACACCACTCAGCCATGGAGGCTAAGGCTCACACACTAGAGTCCATAATCTCACACAAGGGAGGAAATCAGCCTAGCAATCAGGCTGAACACTCACACACAACCTAGAGAGCTAGGAAATGCTCTCATGGCACACACCTAGTGGTCACATCACCCACAAACCCATGGAGAATTGCCATGTGTCCATGGCTAGCACACAAGGATCTCACCTCACCTAAAAAGTAAGGAGAGGTACCTTTATCCTAGTCAGCACACTCTGACAAGGCAATCCTAAGACCAAGGACCTTTTAGGATATTTCTCCCATCAGGTCTTGACCCTGGACCTCTTGCCTTTTTCTTTTCTCAGGCTAAGGCATGGAGCCATCGCCCATGGCCACCCAGACATCGGCGGTCCATGACCCCTGAAACTTCGAAAATTCATATCTCCCAATCCGACCGTTGGATCGGCCTGAAACTTGGACCGTAGATAATTTGCCACCTGATCTTTTTAAAGGTGAAAACGGATTGACGATCGGAGCAGGCATCTGGAATTTTCCTGGAACTTGCTCCTNCTAGCACACAAGGATCTCACCTCACCTAAAAAGTAAGGAGAGGTACCTTTATCCTAGTCAGCACACTCTGACAAGGCAATCCTAAGACCAAGGACCTTTTTGGATATTTCTCCCATCAGGTCTTGACCCTGGACCTCTTGCCTTTTTCTTTTCTCAGGCTAAGGCATGGAGCCATCGCCCATGGCCACCCAGACATCGGCGGTCCATGACCCCTGAAACTTCGAAAATTCATATCTCCCAATCCGACCGTTGGATCGGCCTGAAACTTGGACCGTAGATAATTTGCCACCTGATCTTTTTAAAGGTGAAAACGGATTGACGATCGGAGCAGGCATCTGGAATTTTCCTGGAACTTGCTCCTGTGGACCTGTGAGATTATGGACTCTAGTGTGTGAGCCTGTTCCAGGAAAATTCCAGGAGCAAGTTCCAGGAAAATTCCAGGCGCTCTGGTACTTCTGCCGCTCAGCTGCATCTGCTTCTCCACTGAAGCTCACGAGGTACTGCCGCGTCTCCAGCAGCGTGCCGATGGGTTTGGCCTCTGCCATGCCGAACCGCTGCAGGACGTCCTTGATGTAGCGACTCTGTTGTAGCGAGAGAGAGCATGATTTTTGGTCACGCATGATCTGGATGCCGAGGAAGTATGATGCCTCCCCGAGATTAGACATCTGGAAGCGCTCCTGCATCGCCTCCTTGAACTCCTGCAGTGCAAACATGCTGTTGGAAAGGAGGAGCATGTCATCCACATAGACAATGATGATGAGGATCTCATGCTCATGCTGCCAGTGATACACGCTGTAGTCACACTCGCTGCGCTCAAACCCCATGCACTGCAACGCCGCATCCAAATTCTGGTCCCAAGCACGCGACGCTTGGTTGAGGCCGTACAGCGACTTCTGCAGCTTGCAAACCAGGTGCTCCCGGCCATCCATGACGAACCCCTCCGGCTGCTCCATGTAGATCTCCTCCTCCAAGTCACCATTCAAGAATGCCGTCTTGACATCCATGTGGTGAACCTCGAAATCCTCAGCTGCTGCAAGAGAGGAGCGTACGCACAGAGGCAAACTTTGCAACAGGGGCAAAAGTTTCTGTGTATTCTATACCCTCCTGCTGCGAGTAGCCCTTGGCGACCAGCCTCGCCTTGTACTTTTCCAGGTTGCCATCTTCTCCCCGCTTCTTCTTGAACACCCACTTGCACTTGATCACCTGACGTCCAGGTGGACGCTCTGTCAGCTCCCACGTGCCGTTGTCCAGCTGCGACTGTATCTCCTGCTGCACGGCTTGCGCCCAATCTGCTGCGTCCGGTGCAGTCATGGCCTCCTTGTATGACGTTGGCTCATCTGAATCTGCTGCAACTGCGACGTTCATCTGTTCTGGTTTCTGCAAAATCCAAAAATGGCCGCGCTCACCAGGCTTGTAACGCACCCTAAGAGGGTACCTGCGACCCGGTACTGGAGCGTTAGCGGGCGGCTGGCGCGGTGCTGCTGGCACAACTGCTGCTGCTGGTGGTGCTACATCTCCCTCCTCTGCTTCTGCCGGTGAGGGTGCTGTATCTGCTGCATCAGACATGGGAGAGAAGAGTGATTCTCCCACTGTCACAGTAGAGGAAGGATCGGGAGAGACTGGGTCAGGAAGGATTTCTACTCCCACTGTCTCGTCAGCTGCTGTTTCTACTACCTCTTCACAGACAATGTTGGTGCCAATGACGTTGCTCTCGTTGAAGACGACATCCTTGGAGATGATGACATGGCCTGTATCCCTCTCGTAGAGGCGATAGGCCTTGCTTGTCACGTCGTAGCCAATCATCAGCATCCGCGCACTCTTTGCGTCCCATTTCTGTCGCTTCTCCTTAGGCACGTGCATGTGTGCCAGGCTGTCAAATGCTCGAAGATGACCCACGCTTGGTTTCTTGCCGAACCACGCCTCGTACGGCGTCATCTGCTCCAGGGCCTTGGTTGGATTGCGGTTCTTGATGTACACCGCAGTGCTCACTGCTTCCGCCCAAAAGTCGTCGGTCAGCCGAGCCGCGTGCAGCATGGAGCGTGCCGACTCCACAATGGTGCGGTTGGCGCGTTCTGCTACACCGTTCTGCTGCGGCGAGTATGGCGCGGTACACTGCGCCTTGATGCCAGCTGCTGCGAGGTAGTCCTGGAACTCCTTGCTCAGGTACTCTCCACCGCAATCGCTGCGCAGCGCCTTGATCTTCTTGCCAGTCTGGTTCTCCACCATGGCCTTGAACTCCTTGAACCTGTCAAAGCACTGGTCCTTGGAAGGAAGGAAGTACACAGCAGTGTAACGGCCGAAATCATCAATGAAGGTCAGGAAATACCTAGAGCCACCAAAGCTCTAGGTCTGCATCGGTCCGCACAAGTCCGTGTGGACCAGCTCCAACACCTCCTTCGCACGCTCCCCTGCTCCAAAGAACGCCTCCCGGTGCTGCTTCCCCTCCAAACAGCCGATGCACAACTGCTGCTCAAAGTTAGAGATGGTAGGCAGGTCACGAACCATCTGCTTCGCTTGAAGCTGCTGCAAGGCACACATGCCGATGTGGCCGTAGCGCGCATGCCAGATCTCGCCATCTGTCGCCTGCACCACTGCTGCAAGACTCTGCTCACGCGAGATCTTGGTCGCCCCCAGCAGGCGGTACATATCGCCCTCCTTCACCGACCTGGCCAACTCCTCTCCTGTATCCTTGTTGAGGATGTAGCCATAGTCATCATCGAAGATGACGCGCAGCCCTGTGTTTGTAAGAGAGGAGATTGAGAGGAGGTTGAATGCAGCATCAGGTACATACAGCATGCCATGGAACACTCCCACTTCAATGCCACGTGGGGTCTCCAACCACATCTCCACAATCCCAATCCCCTCAGCATACACCACCCGATCATCACTCAAAGCGATAGGACGGGGGGGGATGGACAGCAACTGCGTAAACCACTCCTTGTGGTGCGTCAAACTCTTGGTACACCCAGAGTCTTTGTACCACGCCAGATCCGCCTTCTCCTTCTGCGACATGTCAGACTTTGCCATGAAGAGGCGGTCGCGCACCTCCTTGGCCACATTCATGTTGCCAAAATGGCGCACGCCGGTCTGGTTTTGCTGCTGCTGCTGCTGGTGCTGCTGACGTTGCTGTGACTGCTGCTGCTGTTGCTGTGGAGATTGCTGCTTTTGCTGCTGCTGCTGCTGCTCCTTCTGGTCCCTCTTGAACTTGAAGCACTCTTTCTTGTAGTGTCCCTCTTTCTGGCAATAATGGCACTTGCCCTTCTTCTTGCCTCTCTGCTGCCCGGACTGGTGCTGCTGCTGGTTGCGTGAGCCCATCGCCATGAAAGCTGCTTCACTACTGCTGCTGCCGCCATTGTGTTTTGCGGCATTGCGACGTAGTTCCACCTGCACCAGGTGTGTGCAGATGAAGTCGAGGTCGAGAGTTGGATGGCACTCCAGCGTCTCTCGCACCGTGTCGTAGCTCGTTGGCAGTCCCCTCAGCAAGAGGAGGATGAAGCGCGTCTCTTCCACAGGGTTGCCGGCCGCTCTCAGCTACTTCGCCAGCTCCTTTGCCCTGTCCAGGTACGCCTCCATCCCTTCACCACCCTGCATTTTCAGCGCCATCATCTTTTCCTCCAAACGCATGAGGAATGCAGGATCCTTGCTCTCATACTTCTTACACAACGTGTCCCATCCCTCCTTTGCAGTAGCCTTGTTACTCACGTACTGAAGATGCGGGTTGGAGATGGTGTTGACAAGCAACCTGTAGGCCTGCCTGTCCTTCTTCTTCCACTCCTCATACGCCGCTAGTACAACTGCAGAAGAACCCGCATCAGCTGCACCCTTTTGTTGCGTCTTCCCCGCCACCACCTCAGCTGCGGTGATGCCTTTTGCCTGTGGAGGCGGAGCGCGCTCGTCGCCGCTCACCACCTCCCACAAGCCCCTCTCCTCCAAAAGGAGACGGGTACGGATCTTCCAAAACGTGAAGTTGGCGCGTCCTTCCAGCCTCTCCAAGGGCTGGGCTGCGGTTACCACGCCTGCTGCTGCCATTTTGAGCTTTGGTGATGCTCAACGCTGCCCTTGGGTGGCGGCGCTACCCCTGCTTCTGCTGCTGCTTCTGTCAGAAATCTGTCTAACAGAAAATGGACTGTAGATGCCAGCAGACTGGGAATGTGGAAAAACTGAGCCCACCACTGGAAAATTCAGCTCAAAACCTTTCAGATCGACCCATAAAACAGGGTCATCAACAGGGGATTGTGAAAGATATGCCCTCTTGAAAACAGGGTATGCTTCTGCTCCTACTCCAACTCAGACCAGCCAGCTTGTAAACGACGTTTCTCCCAAACGAATTGATGGAATGCAAATATTGTTGTACCAATAAAAAGCTTAGGAAAAATACTACAATTCGCATGTGCCACGTTTTAAATTCAACAAAGAAACGAGAGAGTTATGGTCATCACAAGGCGACAGTCTTACTCATAGAGAAGAGTGTAGCCCTGGCCGACCTCGTTTTGAGCATAACTCTCAATCCGACCGTTGGATCTTCACGATCTTGGGCTCGTTGGAAAGCTTGTCTTGCGAACTTGACGATCCTGTGGTCGGTTGTCAAATTTGGTCAAGTTTTTGACCGTAACCCGTCACTCTCAAAGTGATGGCCTGTGCTGGCTTTTTTTTTCAGAATCTGGCTCTGATACCAAATGTTGGAACTGGAGGAGAGAGGGAGCCTTGGAGCAGCGAGCATGTGGGACTGAAAGGGCATCACTTGTGCTGAAGAATGGTTGTTGAATCACTCAAAATGATGGAGTACATATAGAGCTAGAGCTTGGGCAAGTCAGCCCTCTCACAAGCCACACCACTTAGCCATGGAGGCTAAGGCTCACACACTAGAGTCCATAATCTCACACAAGGGAGGAAATCAGCCTAGCAATCAGGCTGGCCACTCAAACACGACCCAGAGAGCTAGGAAATGCTCTCATGGCACACTCCTAGTGGTCACATCACCCACAAACCCATGGAGAATCGCCATGTGTCCATGGCTAGCACACAAGGATCTCACCTCACCTAAAAAGCAAGGAGAGGTACCTTTATCCTAGCCAGCACACAATGAGAAGGCAATCCTAAGACCAAGGACCTTTTTGGATATTTCTCCCATCAGGTCTTGACCCTGGACCTCTTGCCTTTTTCTTTTCTCAGGCTAAGGCATGGAGCCATCGCCCATGGCAACCCAGACATCGGCGGTCCATGACCCCTGAAACTTCGAAAATTCATATCTCGCAATCCGACCGTTGGATCGGCCTCAAACTTAGACCGTAGATAATTTGTCACCTGATCTTTCCAAAGGTGAAGACGGATTGACAATCCGTTCAGGCATCTGGAAGTTTCCTGGAACATGCTCCTGTGGACCTGAAACACGGCCGGACGACTCCTTTCGCAACACAGTTGTGCCAAAGTTGTGCCAGAGTTATGCCAGAGTTGTGCCGAAGTTGCGCCAGAGTTGTGCCAGAGTTGTGCCAGAGTTGTGCCTGAGTTGTGCCAGAGTTGTGCCAGAGGTGTGCCGAATTTTTGCTACAGTTGTGCTAAAGTTGTGCCAGAGTTATGCCAAAGTTGTGCCAGAGTTGTGCCAAAGTTGTGCCAGAGTTGTGCTAGAGTTGTGCCAGAGTTGTGCCATAGTTGTGCCAGAGTTATGCCAGATTTGTGCTGGATTTGTGCCACAGTTGTGCAAAAGTTGTGCCAGGGTTGTGCCACAGTTGTGCCAAAGTTGTGCCAGAATTATGCCAGAGTTGTGCCAGAGTTGCCCCAGAGTTGTGCCAGAGTTGTGCCAGAGTTGTGCCAGAGTTGTGCGAGAGTTGTGCGAGAGTTGTGCGAGAGTTGTGCGAGAGTTGTGCGAGAGTTGTGCGAGAGTTGTGCGAGAGTTGTGCGAGAGTTGTGCGAGAGTTGTGCGAGAGTTGTGCGAGAGTTGTGCGAGAGTTGTGCGAGAGTTGTGCGAGAGTTGTGCGAGAGTTGTGCGAGAGTTGTGCGAGAGTTGTGCGAGAGTTGTGCGAGAGTTGTGCGAGAGTTGTGCGAGAGTTGTGCGAGAGTTGTGCGAGAGTTGTGCGAGAGTTGTGCGAGAGTTGTGCGAGAGTTGTGCGAGAGTTGTGCGAGAGTTGTGCGAGAGTTGTGCGAGAGTTGTGCGAGAGTTGTGCGAGAGTTGTGCGAGAGTTGTGCGAGAGTTGTGCGAGAGTTGTGCGAGAGTTGTGCGAGAGTTGTGCGAGAGTTGTGCGAGAGTTGTGCGAGAGTTGTGCGAGAGTTGTGCGAGAGTTGTGCGAGAGTTGTGCGAGAGTTGTGCGAGAGTTGTGCGAGAGTTGTGCGAGAGTTGTGCGAGAGTTGTGCGAGAGTTGTGCGAGAGTTGTGCGAGAGTTGTGCGAGAGTTGTGCGAGAGTTGTGCGAGAGTTGTGCGAGAGTTGTGCGAGAGTTGTGCGAGAGTTGTGCGAGAGTTGTGCGAGAGTTGTGCGAGAGTTGTGCGAGAGTTGTGCGAGAGTTGTGCGAGAGTTGTGCGAGAGTTGTGCGAGAGTTGTGCGAGAGTTGTGCGAGAGTTGTGCGAGAGTTGTGCGAGAGTTGTGCGAGAGTTGTGCGAGAGTTGTGCGAGAGTTGTGCGAGAGTTGTGCGAGAGTTGTGCGAGAGTTGTGCGAGAGTTGTGCGAGAGTTGTGCGAGAGTTGTGCGAGAGTTGTGCGAGAGTTGTGCGAGAGTTGTGCGAGAGTTGTGCGAGAGTTGTGCGAGAGTTGTGCGAGAGTTGTGCGAGAGTTGTGCGAGAGTTGTGCGAGAGTTGTGCGAGAGTTGTGCGAGAGTTGTGCGAGAGTTGTGCGAGAGTTGTGCGAGAGTTGTGCGAGAGTTGTGCGAGAGTTGTGCGAGAGTTGTGCGAGAGTTGTGCGAGAGTTGTGCGAGAGTTGTGCGAGAGTTGTGCGAGAGTTGTGCGAGAGTTGTGCGAGAGTTGTGCGAGAGTTGTGCGAGAGTTGTGCGAGAGTTGTGCGAGAGTTGTGCGAGAGTTGTGCGAGAGTTGTGCGAGAGTTGTGCGAGAGTTGTGCGAGAGTTGTGCGAGAGTTGTGCGAGAGTTGTGCGAGAGTTGTGCGAGAGTTGTGCGAGAGTTGTGCGAGAGTTGTGCGAGAGTTGTGCGAGAGTTGTGCGAGAGTTGTGCGAGAGTTGTGCGAGAGTTGTGCGAGAGTTGTGCGAGAGTTGTGCGAGAGTTGTGCGAGAGTTGTGCGAGAGTTGTGCGAGAGTTGTGCGAGAGTTGTGCGAGAGTTGTGCGAGAGTTGTGCGAGAGTTGTGCGAGAGTTGTGCGAGAGTTGTGCGAGAGTTGTGCGAGAGTTGTGCGAGAGTTGTGCGAGAGTTGTGCGAGAGTTGTGCGAGAGTTGTGCGAGAGTTGTGCGAGAGTTGTGCGAGAGTTGTGCGAGAGTTGTGCGAGAGTTGTGCGAGAGTTGTGCGAGAGTTGTGCGAGAGTTGTGCGAGAGTTGTGCGAGAGTTGTGCGAGAGTTGTGCGAGAGTTGTGCGAGAGTTGTGCGAGAGTTGTGCGAGAGTTGTGCGAGAGTTGTGCGAGAGTTGTGCGAGAGTTGTGCGAGAGTTGTGCGAGAGTTGTGCGAGAGTTGTGCGAGAGTTGTGCGAGAGTTGTGCGAGAGTTGTGCGAGAGTTGTGCGAGAGTTGTGCGAGAGTTGTGCGAGAGTTGTGCGAGAGTTGTGCGAGAGTTGTGCGAGAGTTGTGCGAGAGTTGTGCGAGAGTTGTGCGAGAGTTGTGCGAGAGTTGTGCGAGAGTTGTGCGAGAGTTGTGCGAGAGTTGTGCGAGAGTTGTGCGAGAGTTGTGCGAGAGTTGTGCGAGAGTTGTGCGAGAGTTGTGCGAGAGTTGTGCGAGAGTTGTGCGAGAGTTGTGCGAGAGTTGTGCGAGAGTTGTGCGAGAGTTGTGCGAGAGTTGTGCGAGAGTTGTGCGAGAGTTGTGCGAGAGTTGTGCGAGAGTTGTGCGAGAGTTGTGCGAGAGTTGTGCGAGAGTTGTGCGAGAGTTGTGCGAGAGTTGTGCGAGAGTTGTGCGAGAGTTGTGCGAGAGTTGTGCGAGAGTTGTGCGAGAGTTGTGCGAGAGTTGTGCGAGAGTTGTGCGAGAGTTGTGCGAGAGTTGTGCGAGAGTTGTGCGAGAGTTGTGCGAGAGTTGTGCGAGAGTTGTGCGAGAGTTGTGCGAGAGTTGTGCGAGAGTTGTGCGAGAGTTGTGCGAGAGTTGTGCGAGAGTTGTGCGAGAGTTGTGCGAGAGTTGTGCGAGAGTTGTGCGAGAGTTGTGCGAGAGTTGTGCGAGAGTTGTGCGAGAGTTGTGCGAGAGTTGTGCGAGAGTTGTGCGAGAGTTGTGCGAGAGTTGTGCGAGAGTTGTGCGAGAGTTGTGCGAGAGTTGTGCGAGAGTTGTGCGAGAGTTGTGCGAGAGTTGTGCGAGAGTTGTGCGAGAGTTGTGCGAGAGTTGTGCGAGAGTTGTGCGAGAGTTGTGCGAGAGTTGTGCGAGAGTTGTGCGAGAGTTGTGCGAGAGTTGTGCGAGAGTTGTGCGAGAGTTGTGCGAGAGTTGTGCGAGAGTTGTGCGAGAGTTGTGCGAGAGTTGTGCGAGAGTTGTGCGAGAGTTGTGCGAGAGTTGTGCGAGAGTTGTGCGAGAGTTGTGCGAGAGTTGTGCGAGAGTTGTGCGAGAGTTGTGCGAGAGTTGTGCGAGAGTTGTGCGAGAGTTGTGCGAGAGTTGTGCGAGAGTTGTGCGAGAGTTGTGCGAGAGTTGTGCGAGAGTTGTGCGAGAGTTGTGCGAGAGTTGTGCGAGAGTTGTGCGAGAGTTGTGCGAGAGTTGTGCGAGAGTTGTGCGAGAGTTGTGCGAGAGTTGTGCGAGAGTTGTGCGAGAGTTGTGCGAGAGTTGTGCGAGAGTTGTGCGAGAGTTGTGCGAGAGTTGTGCGAGAGTTGTGCGAGAGTTGTGCGAGAGTTGTGCGAGAGTTGTGCGAGAGTTGTGCGAGAGTTGTGCGAGAGTTGTGCGAGAGTTGTGCGAGAGTTGTGCGAGAGTTGTGCGAGAGTTGTGCGAGAGTTGTGCGAGAGTTGTGCGAGAGTTGTGCGAGAGTTGTGCGAGAGTTGTGCGAGAGTTGTGCGAGAGTTGTGCGAGAGTTGTGCGAGAGTTGTGCGAGAGTTGTGCGAGAGTTGTGCGAGAGTTGTGCGAGAGTTGTGCGAGAGTTGTGCGAGAGTTGTGCGAGAGTTGTGCGAGAGTTGTGCGAGAGTTGTGCGAGAGTTGTGCGAGAGTTGTGCGAGAGTTGTGCGAGAGTTGTGCGAGAGTTGTGCGAGAGTTGTGCGAGAGTTGTGCGAGAGTTGTGCGAGAGTTGTGCGAGAGTTGTGCGAGAGTTGTGCGAGAGTTGTGCGAGAGTTGTGCGAGAGTTGTGCGAGAGTTGTGCGAGAGTTGTGCGAGAGTTGTGCGAGAGTTGTGCGAGAGTTGTGCGAGAGTTGTGCGAGAGTTGTGCGAGAGTTGTGCGAGAGTTGTGCGAGAGTTGTGCGAGAGTTGTGCGAGAGTTGTGCGAGAGTTGTGCGAGAGTTGTGCGAGAGTTGTGCGAGAGTTGTGCGAGAGTTGTGCGAGAGTTGTGCGAGAGTTGTGCGAGAGTTGTGCGAGAGTTGTGCGAGAGTTGTGCGAGAGTTGTGCGAGAGTTGTGCGAGAGTTGTGCGAGAGTTGTGCGAGAGTTGTGCGAGAGTTGTGCGAGAGTTGTGCGAGAGTTGTGCGAGAGTTGTGCGAGAGTTGTGCGAGAGTTGTGCGAGAGTTGTGCGAGAGTTGTGCGAGAGTTGTGCGAGAGTTGTGCGAGAGTTGTGCGAGAGTTGTGCGAGAGTTGTGCGAGAGTTGTGCGAGAGTTGTGCGAGAGTTGTGCGAGAGTTGTGCGAGAGTTGTGCGAGAGTTGTGCGAGAGTTGTGCGAGAGTTGTGCGAGAGTTGTGCGAGAGTTGTGCGAGAGTTGTGCGAGAGTTGTGCGAGAGTTGTGCGAGAGTTGTGCGAGAGTTGTGCGAGAGTTGTGCGAGAGTTGTGCGAGAGTTGTGCGAGAGTTGTGCGAGAGTTGTGCGAGAGTTGTGCGAGAGTTGTGCGAGAGTTGTGCGAGAGTTGTGCGAGAGTTGTGCGAGAGTTGTGCGAGAGTTGTGCGAGAGTTGTGCGAGAGTTGTGCGAGAGTTGTGCGAGAGTTGTGCGAGAGTTGTGCGAGAGTTGTGCGAGAGTTGTGCGAGAGTTGTGCGAGAGTTGTGCGAGAGTTGTGCGAGAGTTGTGCGAGAGTTGTGCGAGAGTTGTGCGAGAGTTGTGCGAGAGTTGTGCGAGAGTTGTGCGAGAGTTGTGCGAGAGTTGTGCGAGAGTTGTGCGAGAGTTGTGCCAGAGTTGTGCGAGAGTTATGCCAGAGTTGTGCCGAAGTTGCACCAGAGTTGTCCCAGAGTTGTGCCAAAGTTGTGGCAGAGAGCTGCCAGAGTTGTGCCAGAGTTATGCCATAGTTGTGCCAAAGTTATGCCGGAGTTGTGCCAGAGTTGTGCCAGAGTTGTGCCAGAGTTGTGCCAGTGTTGTGCCAGAGTTGTGCCATAGTTATGCTAGAGTTGTGCCAAAGTTGTGCCAGAGTTGTGCCGGAGTTGTGCCCGAGTTGTGCCAGATTTCTGCCAGAGTTGTGCCAGAGTTGTGCCAGAGTTGTGCCACAGTTGTGCCACAATTGTGCCAAAGGTGTGCGAGAATTATGCCACAGTTGTGCCAGAGTTTTGCCAGAGTTGTGCCAGAGTTGTGCCAGAGTTTTGCCGAGTTTTTGCCACAGTTGTGCCAAAGTTGTGCCAGAGCCGTGCCAGAGTTGTGCCAGAGTTGTGCCAGAGCTATGCCATAGTTGTGCCAAAGTTATACCAGAGTTGTGCCAGAGTTGTGCCAGAGTTGTGCCAGAGTTGTGCCAGAGTTCTGCCAGAGTTGTGCCAAAGTTGTGCCACGGCTGTGCCAGAGTTTTTCCAGAGTTGTGCCAGAGTTGTGCCAGAGTTGCGCCAGAGTTGTGCCAAAGCTGTGCCAGAGTTGTGCCAGAGTTATGCCAGAGTTGTGCCACAGCTGCGCCAGAGTTGTGCCAGAGTTGGGCCAAAGTTGTGCCAAAGTTGTACCAGAGTTATGCCAGAGTTGTGCCACAGCTGCGCCAGAGTTGTGCCAGAGTTGGGCCAAAGTTGTGCCAAAGTTGTACCAGAGTTATGCCAGAGTTGTGCCACAGCTGCGCCAGAGTTGTGCCAGAGTTGGGCCAAAGTTGTGCCAAAGTTGTACCAGAGTTATGCCAGAGTTGTGCCACAGCTGCGCCAGAGTTGTGCCAGAGTTGGGCCAAAGTTGTGCCAAAGTTGTACCAGAGTTATGCCAGAGTTGTGCCACAGCTGCGCCAGAGTTGTGCCAGAGTTGGGCCAAAGTTGTGCCAAAGTTGTACCAGAGTTATGCCAGAGTTGTGCCACAGCTGCGCCAGAGTTGTGCCAGAGTTGGGCCAAAGTTGTGCCAAAGTTGTACCAGAGTTATGCCAGAGTTGTGCCACAGCTGCGCCAGAGTTGTGCCAGAGTTGGGCCAAAGTTGTGCCAAAGTTGTACCAGAGTTATGCCAGAGTTGTGCCACAGCTGCGCCAGAGTTGTGCCAGAGTTGGGCCAAAGTTGTGCCAAAGTTGTACCAGAGTTATGCCAGAGTTGTGCCACAGCTGCGCCAGAGTTGTGCCAGAGTTGGGCCAAAGTTGTGCCAAAGTTGTACCAGAGTTATGCCAGAGTTGTGCCACAGCTGCGCCAGAGTTGTGCCAGAGTTGGGCCAAAGTTGTGCCAAAGTTGTACCAGAGTTATGCCAGAGTTGTGCCACAGCTGCGCCAGAGTTGTGCCAGAGTTGGGCCAAAGTTGTGCCAAAGTTGTACCAGAGTTATGCCAGAGTTGTGCCACAGCTGCGCCAGAGTTGTGCCAGAGTTGGGCCAAAGTTGTGCCAAAGTTGTACCAGAGTTATGCCAGAGTTGTGCCACAGCTGCGCCAGAGTTGTGCCAGAGTTGGGCCAAAGTTGTGCCAAAGTTGTACCAGAGTTATGCCAGAGTTGTGCCACAGCTGCGCCAGAGTTGTGCCAGAGTTGGGCCAAAGTTGTGCCAAAGTTGTACCAGAGTTATGCCAGAGTTGTGCCACAGCTGCGCCAGAGTTGTGCCAGAGTTGGGCCAAAGTTGTGCCAAAGTTGTACCAGAGTTATGCCAGAGTTGTGCCACAGCTGCGCCAGAGTTGTGCCAGAGTTGGGCCAAAGTTGTGCCAAAGTTGTACCAGAGTTATGCCAGAGTTGTGCCACAGCTGCGCCAGAGTTGTGCCAGAGTTGGGCCAAAGTTGTGCCAAAGTTGTACCAGAGTTATGCCAGAGTTGTGCCACAGCTGCGCCAGAGTTGTGCCAGAGTTGGGCCAAAGTTGTGCCAAAGTTGTACCAGAGTTATGCCAGAGTTGTGCCACAGCTGCGCCAGAGTTGTGCCAGAGTTGGGCCAAAGTTGTGCCAAAGTTGTACCAGAGTTATGCCAGAGTTGTGCCACAGCTGCGCCAGAGTTGTGCCAGAGTTGGGCCAAAGTTGTGCCAAAGTTGTACCAGAGTTATGCCAGAGTTGTGCCACAGCTGCGCCAGAGTTGTGCCAGAGTTGGGCCAAAGTTGTGCCAAAGTTGTACCAGAGTTATGCCAGAGTTGTGCCACAGCTGCGCCAGAGTTGTGCCAGAGTTGGGCCAAAGTTGTGCCAAAGTTGTACCAGAGTTATGCCAGAGTTGTGCCACAGCTGCGCCAGAGTTGTGCCAGAGTTGGGCCAAAGTTGTGCCAAAGTTGTACCAGAGTTATGCCAGAGTTGTGCCACAGCTGCGCCAGAGTTGTGCCAGAGTTGGGCCAAAGTTGTGCCAAAGTTGTACCAGAGTTATGCCAGAGTTGTGCCACAGCTGCGCCAGAGTTGTGCCAGAGTTGGGCCAAAGTTGTGCCAAAGTTGTACCAGAGTTATGCCAGAGTTGTGCCACAGCTGCGCCAGAGTTGTGCCAGAGTTGGGCCAAAGTTGTGCCAAAGTTGTACCAGAGTTATGCCAGAGTTGTGCCACAGCTGCGCCAGAGTTGTGCCAGAGTTGGGCCAAAGTTGTGCCAAAGTTGTACCAGAGTTATGCCAGAGTTGTGCCACAGCTGCGCCAGAGTTGTGCCAGAGTTGGGCCAAAGTTGTGCCAAAGTTGTACCAGAGTTATGCCAGAGTTGTGCCACAGCTGCGCCAGAGTTGTGCCAGAGTTGGGCCAAAGTTGTGCCAAAGTTGTACCAGAGTTATGCCAGAGTTGTGCCACAGCTGCGCCAGAGTTGTGCCAGAGTTGGGCCAAAGTTGTGCCAAAGTTGTACCAGAGTTATGCCAGAGTTGTGCCACAGCTGCGCCAGAGTTGTGCCAGAGTTGGGCCAAAGTTGTGCCAAAGTTGTACCAGAGTTATGCCAGAGTTGTGCCACAGCTGCGCCAGAGTTGTGCCAGAGTTGGGCCAAAGTTGTGCCAAAGTTGTACCAGAGTTATGCCAGAGTTGTGCCACAGCTGCGCCAGAGTTGTGCCAGAGTTGGGCCAAAGTTGTGCCAAAGTTGTACCAGAGTTATGCCAGAGTTGTGCCACAGCTGCGCCAGAGTTGTGCCAGAGTTGGGCCAAAGTTGTGCCAAAGTTGTACCAGAGTTATGCCAGAGTTGTGCCACAGCTGCGCCAGAGTTGTGCCAGAGTTGGGCCAAAGTTGTGCCAAAGTTGTACCAGAGTTATGCCAGAGTTGTGCCACAGCTGCGCCAGAGTTGTGCCAGAGTTGGGCCAAAGTTGTGCCAAAGTTGTACCAGAGTTATGCCAGAGTTGTGCCACAGCTGCGCCAGAGTTGTGCCAGAGTTGGGCCAAAGTTGTGCCAAAGTTGTACCAGAGTTATGCCAGAGTTGTGCCACAGCTGCGCCAGAGTTGTGCCAGAGTTGGGCCAAAGTTGTGCCAAAGTTGTACCAGAGTTATGCCAGAGTTGTGCCACAGCTGCGCCAGAGTTGTGCCAGAGTTGGGCCAAAGTTGTGCCAAAGTTGTACCAGAGTTATGCCAGAGTTGTGCCACAGCTGCGCCAGAGTTGTGCCAGAGTTGGGCCAAAGTTGTGCCAAAGTTGTACCAGAGTTATGCCAGAGTTGTGCCACAGCTGCGCCAGAGTTGTGCCAGAGTTGGGCCAAAGTTGTGCCAAAGTTGTACCAGAGTTATGCCAGAGTTGTGCCACAGCTGCGCCAGAGTTGTGCCAGAGTTGGGCCAAAGTTGTGCCAAAGTTGTACCAGAGTTATGCCAGAGTTGTGCCACAGCTGCGCCAGAGTTGTGCCAGAGTTGGGCCAAAGTTGTGCCAAAGTTGTACCAGAGTTATGCCAGAGTTGTGCCACAGCTGCGCCAGAGTTGTGCCAGAGTTGGGCCAAAGTTGTGCCAAAGTTGTACCAGAGTTATGCCAGAGTTGTGCCACAGCTGCGCCAGAGTTGTGCCAGAGTTGGGCCAAAGTTGTGCCAAAGTTGTACCAGAGTTATGCCAGAGTTGTGCCACAGCTGCGCCAGAGTTGTGCCAGAGTTGGGCCAAAGTTGTGCCAAAGTTGTACCAGAGTTATGCCAGAGTTGTGCCACAGCTGCGCCAGAGTTGTGCCAGAGTTGGGCCAAAGTTGTGCCAAAGTTGTACCAGAGTTATGCCAGAGTTGTGCCACAGCTGCGCCAGAGTTGTGCCAGAGTTGGGCCAAAGTTGTGCCAAAGTTGTACCAGAGTTATGCCAGAGTTGTGCCACAGCTGCGCCAGAGTTGTGCCAGAGTTGGGCCAAAGTTGTGCCAAAGTTGTACCAGAGTTATGCCAGAGTTGTGCCACAGCTGCGCCAGAGTTGTGCCAGAGTTGGGCCAAAGTTGTGCCAAAGTTGTACCAGAGTTATGCCAGAGTTGTGCCACAGCTGCGCCAGAGTTGTGCCAGAGTTGGGCCAAAGTTGTGCCAAAGTTGTACCAGAGTTATGCCAGAGTTGTGCCACAGCTGCGCCAGAGTTGTGCCAGAGTTGGGCCAAAGTTGTGCCAAAGTTGTACCAGAGTTATGCCAGAGTTGTGCCACAGCTGCGCCAGAGTTGTGCCAGAGTTGGGCCAAAGTTGTGCCAAAGTTGTACCAGAGTTATGCCAGAGTTGTGCCACAGCTGCGCCAGAGTTGTGCCAGAGTTGGGCCAAAGTTGTGCCAAAGTTGTACCAGAGTTATGCCAGAGTTGTGCCGGAGTTGCGCTAGCGTTGTGCCAGAGTTGTGCCAGAGTTGTGCCAGAGTTGTGCCAGAGTTGTGCCAGAGTTGTGCCAGAGTTGTACCGAATTTTGGCCACAGTTGTGCCAGAGTTGTGCCAGAGTTGTGCCAAAGTTGTGCCAGAGTTGTGCCAGAGTTGTGCCAGAGTTGTGCCAGAGTTGTGCCATAGGTGTGCCAGAGTTGTGCCAGAGTTGGGCTGGATTTGTGCCACAGTTGTGCAAACGTTGTGCCAGAGTTGTGCCACAGTTGTGCCAAAGTTGTGCCAGAGTTATGCCAGTGTTGTGCCAGAGTTGCGCCAGAGTTGTACCAGAGTTGTGCCAGAGTTGTGCCAGAGTCCTGCCTGAGTTGTGCCAGAGTTGTGCCAGAGTTGTGCCGAATGTTTGCCACAGTTGTGCAAGAGTTGTGCCAGAGTTATGCCATAGTTGTGCCAAAG
>SZWC01032186.1:5217-17380 GCA_023375785.1 Penium margaritaceum | reverse complement strand
CATATGCATATACATATACATATACATATACATATACATATACATATACATATACATATACATATACATATACATATACATACACATACACATATACATATACATATACATATACATATACATATACATTCACATACACATACACATACACATACACATACACATATACATACACATACACATACACATACACATATACATACACATACACATACACATAGACATAAGCCTCATCATCCTCATCAGCCTCAACAGTGTTAAAGTTGGTAAACGTGCCAGAGGAGTTTGCTCCACTCGTAAAAGAGTCTGAAGGGATTTTTCCCGACGAGCAACTGAGCAAACTCCCTTCCAAACATGACATCGACCATCGAATTGAGTTTAAACCCAGCAGCATAGCGACCGTCAAAGGGAACCTACCGGATGAGTGATCACGAAATCACAAAGCTCAAGCGACAACTAGACAAAATTCTGGCTTAAGGGTTCATTTGACCGTCTTTTTCTACGGATGATGTTCCAGTACTGTTCGTAAAGAAGAAAACTGGCAAAATGCGGATTTTCCTGGATTACCGGGCGTTGAACGACATCACGATCAAGAACCCCTACCCTCTACCTCAAGCGGACAAGCTTTTTGAGCAATTACGTAGAGCAAGAATTTTCAGCAAAATCGACCTACGTTTTGGCTACCACCAGATCCACAACGTTGGCAAGGCTTTTTCAAAAACTGCCTCTTGGACACGTTACGGGTACTTTGATTTCACGATTATGCCGTTTGGACTCACAAACGTCCCGGCGACGTTCATGGCAACAATGAACAACATTTTTTTTCTATACCTTGACGATTTTGTTGTGATGTACCTCAATGTCATCCTCGTGTATAGCCGAACCCCGGATGAACATTGGCGACATCTCCGAAAGGTGCTCAAGATCCTCCAGCGGGAGAAGTTCTACGGGAAGCTCTCAAAGTGCGACTTCGGTCAACGATCGATCGAGTTTCTTGGTCACATCATCAGCGATGGACGCATATCCATGGATCCGCAAAAGATATCCATGGTGGCGGAATGGCCAACTCCAACAAGAATACACGACGTACATGTATTCCTCAAATTTTGCAACTATAATCAAAGGTTCGTGAAGGATTTTTCTCGAGTGCCAGCGCCTCTTTCCGACCTCACCCACAAAAACTGTGAGTGGATTTGGGGAGACAGCAAAGAAGAAGCTTTTACGTTTTTACATTAAGCTATGACCTCGGCGCCAACACTCTGATTAGCACATCCAACAGCAGACAACATCGTGGTCACAGACGCTTTTGATCGAGCAATCGGGGCCGTCCTGCTTCAAGAGAACGATGTGAGGGAACAGCCCATTGGGTACATGTCGTGGAAGCTTCTCGGAGTAGAGCTCAACTAAGCCGTCCACGAGAAAGAAATACTCGCGGTTATTCACGCCTTCAAAACTTGGTGCTGCTATTTGGAGTGCCGCAAATGTGTGGTTCGAACGTATCACCATGCCCTGAAGTACCTGAAAACGCAGCCGAACCTCAGCCCAAGACAAACTTGATGGATGGAGTTCCTCGAGTCCAACTTGGACTATGTAATCGAGTATCAGTCCGGAAAGACAAATCCAACGGACACGCTGAGCTGCCGACCCGATCTCACGGACGTCAACACACTACAAATTCAAGCAGATCCATATGTGGCGAAGTTATTCGCATGTGGCTACAAGGATCACGGAGCCTACGACATGATGAAGTTCCACTTTGCAGGCTCCGATTGGCGCAAAAAGCAAAAGAAAGAAGCTGGCTTCCCTGAAGTCGAGGAGCTACGATGCATGCTTCTCAAGGAATGTCACGACACCGGCCGCGGATGCCACTTCAGAGCCAACAAGACTTTGAAAAAAATTGCCAAGTACTATTGGTGGGAAAAAATGGGGGTTGACGTCGCAAACTTCTACAAACGTTGCAACGTATTCCAGAGACACAAGACTCGGCGCGCCGAATCCCTTGGTTTACTACAATCACTACCGATACCAGAAAAACCGTGGACCGACATCTCCATGGCTTTCGTGACAGGGTTGCCCGTCACACTGGAAGGTTTCAACGCCATACTCATCGTCGTTGACAGGTTCTCAAAGATGGCGCACTTCATCTCAACAAATACGGATGTAACCACCGAGCAGCACGACTATTCCTTGACAAAATTGTCTGACAGCATGGGATCTCGCAGTCAATCACGAGCGATCGAGATGCGCGGTTTACGAGCCAGTTGTGGCGAGATTTGATGCACCGGTATGGCAGTCGACTCCAACTTTCAATAGCATTCCATTTGCAAACTGATGGACAGACTGAATACACCAACCAAACGCTTGAACAACTCCTTCGAACCTTGTGCGAACCTCACGACACCGACTAGGCAGTCAAGCTGCCGGCTACCAATTTTGCATACAATTCAGCAGCATCAGTCGCAACGGGGAAATCATTGTTCGAGGTGGTTTACGGAGTAGAACCAACCACCCCGATCCACCTTCAGACCGAAAGCAACATCCCCACCGTCAACCCTCACCAGCGAGAATTTTCCGCAATCTGGGAAGAAACTCGTCATATCCTAGCAAAAACGCAAGCGGCTATGAAGCATCAGGTCGATAAACATCGACAAACCGAGGAGTTCAAGACCGGCGACAACGTTTTGCTCAACTCCGCAACCGTCAAACTCCACGGCAAGCAATCCAAAACTCAAACCCCGGTGGTTGGGACCTTTCGACATTTTGGAGATCCGCACTCTAGTCATCGCAAAACTCTGATTTCTCGACAACATGTAGATTCACCTGGTCATCCACATCAGCAAACTTTGACACTATGTCAATATGGTGAAAGATTTTCCTGGACGCGTGCCACCTGCCCCGCCACCCATGATCGCCAACAGTGAGCACGAATACGAGGTTGAGGAAATCCTCAATCACCGCCGTCGATGAGGCAAAGACCACTATTTGGTAAAGTGGAAGAACTATGATGCAGCACATAATAGATGGATGCCGTACAGCCAACTCTCGGACGTTGATCCTCTTATCGACAGCTACCAAGCCCGACTCCGGCTACGTGATGGTAACGCGCTGGGAAATCGCGGCTAGAAGTGGTGGAAGTGTTATGCCGATGGGCATACACGAGTCCCTAAACTCTCAAGCGACCCAGGTTTCGCTTAGTCGTTCCTAGGATACTTCGCGACTTAGTCGCGACAGTCTTTTTCTGCGCTCAAGGGGAATTCTGCCAAGTACCCCAGAACTCTCACGCGATGACGACCACTTTTCGGTCATTTCCCGAACTCGCCGAAACCTACTTGCACCGTCACTCGATACATTGAGACTACGGGCGACCATCTCTCGAGCGACTTTGACAGATCTCACAAATCCCAAATTAAACCTTGAAACCCCCATCAAACCAACGATGGACTTCTCGAGTCCAAAAATTGGAAGTAAACCGGCGCAATGCCAAACGACTCAACCGAGCCTCATTGTCTCGCTCTCGCCATTTGTTTATTTATTGTGCTGTTTCCACACTTACGACAACGAAGTATACTTTTCACTTGTCAAAAATATTGAGTTCACCCCAATCTTGTGAAAGGTAGCAAACTCTGATTTCAACAGTGAACCTCTTCACTTCCTCCAGCGTAACAACGTAGAAGATTGTACATGTATATTCATTCATTCATACTAACATCAAGAATACTCATTATATGTATATATGTATTTTTGTGTTAATGTACATCATTATTTTACCATATAAACCATTATTATGTGTATCACTTCCTTCTATGTTTATGCCTATTGTAAAATGAGAGAAGATGCAAGGAAGCTTCCTAGCAACACTTCCGTTGACCAGGCATTAGTGCCTGATCAGACGGTGACGACAGTCACAGGTCGTGCACGCAACGGCAAGAGTTTGGCTAGGGGACACAAGGCAAAGTGTCTGAATGCTTCAATACCATTTGCAGAGAGAAATGACAAATGATAGATCCATGGCATAAGTACCTGCCGCGGCGCACGGCGGGTGTCGCACACCGCAGTGCAAAATCTGTCCTAAAACCGGCCCAAAACCAGTGTTTTGGCCGTAACTCTGCGCACACATGTCAGAACGCTAGGCCGTCTGAACCTAGACGTGCAAAATCACAAGCCGGACGCTACGACTGGTCACATGCATGCATCCGGCATCGAACGGTGGACACACAATGCAAAAAATTCAAATCAGGCCCACGGCCAGTCCACCAATAAAGTCTTGCGTTCTGCACAAACACTGTAGGAATTCCCTGATAGCGTCCAAAGCTCTGGAACGGTCGTCGGTCAGCTCCAAGCTGGTAGTCCGCCACCAGATGATGCACCGGTACCGCCTGGGTCCGCATCAGGGATCTGCACGAGTATGGACACGGCCGAGTGGTCACTGTAAACTGTATAGGTCGACAGGAACGTCACAAATCGCAACACTCCCCCATGACCCAATGGTACGCATGTCCATACACGTGCAACACTGAAATGAGTACAACAACGCTTGCAACCACGGAACGAATGGCCACCACAACACGCCACACTCAACCACTCTCAGGCAAAGGACGAAGCCTGACATATTGAATGGCCACCAGGAACTTTCTGCGTGCTAGTGCCTTCGTCAAGAAGTCAGCACGCTGCATGTCAGTGCCAACCCAAATGACGGAGATCACGTGTCGCTCCACCAGGTCACGCACAAAGTGATGCTCCACTGCAATGTGCTTCGTGCAAGCATGGAAGACACAAGAGTTCTCCGCAATGGCAAGAGCACTTTGGTTGTTGCAACGAAGCACAATGGCGGGTACTCACTGACCTAGCTCAAGGAACAGGCGCTGCAGCCATACCGCCTCAGTAGTGCCTACACCCAGAGCGACATACTCTGCCTCCAATGAGCTACGTGCAATGCAGCTCTGCTTCCCGCTGCGCCAGGACACAGCGGTACCACCGAGCAGGAACACGTAACCGGTGCGACTGCGTCCATCTGGGCTCCAGGCCCAGTCGCTGTTAGTGTAGCCGTCAAGGACCACCGAACACTGCCGGCGAAAGCAAAGTCCGAGGTACGGTGTGGAGATCACGTACTGCACCACTCACACAGCCGCATGAAGGGCTCGAGCACGTGGAGCCTGCAAAAACTGGGCAAGGAGGTTGACAGCGAATGCGATGTCCGGACGTGTGGTAGTGGCCAGGTACATCAGAGATCCGATGAGACGGAGGTACAGGGTCACATCCACTGTCTCCCCCAGCTGTGTGGGATTGTCCACCTTCAGGGAATCCTGCCCGTCGGGTGTGAGAGGTGTGGAAGCCGTGGGAACAACGCCGAGGAGGTCGCTGAAGCGCTCCCCCACAACACGTGCGTATCGGGCCTGGGATAGTGCTAGAGTACGACGTTTGCGGTCTCGTACGATCTCCATGCCAAGAAACACCACTGCAAGACCAAGGTCCTTCATCCTATAGGAAATGTGGAGGACGGCATTGGCCTCCTCCACGGCCTTCAGTGAAGGAGACGCGATCAGAAGGTTGTCGACATAGACGAGGATGGCGGTGAACCGCTCAGGCTTCCGGCAGATGAAAAGAGAGGGATCTGCCTCGCTCTGTACATATCCCGCACGAGTCAGGGTGCCAGTGATATTCTGGTTCCAATACCGAGGAGACTGCTTGAGGCCGTACAAGGACTTGAGCCAGCGCCAGACCTTGTCGCCGTCCTCAAAGCCGGGTGGCTGAGCTACGTAGATCTCCTCATCAAGAGAGCCATGGAGGAACGCATTGTTCACATCCATCTGGTGTAGTCTCCAGTCATGCTGAGCCACTATACCGAACAAAGCTCGAGTTGAGGTCATACGGCCAACAGGGTCAAAGGTGTCAGTGTAATCGATGCCCTCAATCTGAGAGTACCCCTTGAGGACCAAGCGAGCCTTGTGGCGTTCCAGTGAGCCATCTGGCTTCACTTTCTTGCGAAAGACCCACTTGGCCTGAATAGCCTTCCTCCCTGGTGGAAGGTCGACTAGCTCGTAAACTCCGTTCTCTGGATGGCGCAACGCTCATCCTCGCAAGCAGCACGCCAAGCGTCAGCATCCTGTGATGAGAGAGCTTCCCCCAGTGTGCCCGGGTCACGTGCCAAAGAGGGAGAGCTCTGCGTAGCAAGAGCTCACGCCTCAGTGCTAGGTCTGACAACCACAAGATCGGCTGCTGCGTCACAAGCGATGTGGAACTCGCGAGTGACGAGATCGTGCCCTACGTGACATGCCGGGTATACCTCTGTGTGCTCAGTGCGGACACTCAGGCCTAGGGCCTTTGTGCCAGGGTCACCACTCGCAATGCTGCGATTGGAGCGCCGGGGTTCAGGGACAGACGCTCGCTGAGCTCCGGAGTCTAATGGTCGAAGATGACTGCCAGGCTCAAAGGAGAAACCTGGGCTCGAGGGGCGCACCTCAGGCTCACGAACGGGCACAATCACAGTCGGTGAGAGCTGAGGCAAGGGAGCTGGCGATGCCGTACGAGGAGATGCGTGTGTGGGAGACATGGGACTCGGTGTGACAGTAGGGGCAGGTGAGGCAAGGCCACACACAGAGGCAGGAGTGCCGGCGGATATAGGAGTACGCACAGGTGTAGGATCATGGGTACCTGAGGGAGGCGAGGGAACCGGGTAGAAGCCGGTGGTGCTAGAGAGGTCTCTGGGCCGACAACAATGATCGCTGGGTCATCAAGAGTCGGAGACCGTAAAGTGGATGGAGCTCGAACGGACACATCAGCCTGGCGAGGGGTGCTCGCAGGCGAAGACTCCCCCATTCACTGAGAAACCTCACACGTAGGGATATACGTAACAGACAGCGACGTAATTGACGTCAGATCATTGTAGGTGAGGGACTAAAAGAAAAGCGTGTCGCGTGACTCAACAATGCGAAGACGGGTAGGGTCCCAAAAGCGCCAGGCCTTCGATCGCGGGGAGATGCCTACAAAGGCACACAAGCAACCCCGCAGTGAGACCTTGGACCCCTGCTGGTCCTCCGTGTACCACACGCAAGCCAAGGACCCCCAGACGCAAGCGAGACGAAGGTCAGCACGGTGGCCGAACCAGAGCTCATACGGTGTAACATGGTCCGGAAGGGGACCGTGCGGGAGGCGGTTCTAGACCGAAGTCATGTAGGCAAAGCCCTCAAAAGCGAAGGACTCTGGGAGAACGTACTCAGACTGCATAGCGCAAACCGCATCCTCCATGGTGCGGTTCCAACGCTCAAAAACACCATTCTGCTGAGGAGTAGCAGGAGCGGAGACCTCGTGAAAAATCCCGTGCTCAGCGAAGAAGCTATCCATCTCGCCTAGAAACTCGTCGCCAAGATCCGAGCGGAAGTTGTGCATCGTGTGGCGGGACTGACGCTCAGCCATCACTAGCCACAGGCGAATCGCGAGAGCGAAGTCACTCTTCTGGCGCAGGCTGTACACCCACCGCATCCGGGTGAAATCATCAGTCAGAGTCAGGACGTATCGACCCCTATCGAACAACGACTCGACAGGAAGAGGAACAAGAAGGTCCGAATGGACTAACTTGAGAGGGCGAAGTGCGCGAGAATGAGAGTCAGGGTAAGTGCAGCGATGCATCTTGCCGTGGGCACAGAAGAGACAGTCAATCTTGGGTGGCTTCTTGAAAGAAGCCGCATCAAGACCGAGAGCGGGCTATGTCTGAATGAGCTTCGACACAGTGTCCGAGTCCACATGACACAGACGACGATGAAGCAATCGGTGGTGCTCATGAGATAGGACACCAGTGACAAAAACACGAGCTAAAGGAGAAGGGGAGCAAGGAGCAGAAGTCCGGGAGACACGGTATAGGTCATCCACAACAGAGGCACGCAGAACCACGCTACGAGTGTCAATGGCAGTCACAGTCGCGGACTCGGTAGTATGCTCCACATAGAGTCCCATCAGTGTGCAAGCACGTACAGAAAGCAAACGAAGGTCAAGGTCAGGCACATACAGCACCTCAGAGAGATACAAGGGGCCAGAAGGACCATCGAAATGCACGACCCGAACACCCTGGACTGGAAAGGACTGACCAGAGCCTGTGCGGACAGAACGAACAGACGCAACAGGGCCGAGAACATTGAAGTCACTACGACGACACGTCATGTGATGAGTAGCACCGGAATCGATGATCCAAGAGCCACCTGAATCACGACTAGAGGACATCACTGTACAACGGGCAATGGAACACCCGGCCTCAAATGGACGCTGGGCAGCAGGTGGGGAGAAACGACGAAAGGCACAAAGGTGAGACTCATGAATCCAATCTGTACAGTCAAGTCCATCATCATCACATGCCGACTGTGCCCCCCCACACGAGTCATCCCGAGCCACAAGAACAGACGGACCGACAGTCTGTGAATCACTCGGCTGTGATAACACACTCGCACCTCCCTGAAAGCGGAGCACCAGAAGGTGTCGGAGCTCGGCGATGGTGCGATTGCGTGGGTCCAGATCACTGCTACTCGCCGTTGGAGAAGTAGGAATGGCTGTCGTCATGGCCGCCACGTATCCGGAGGATGGCGAGGATGACGTGCTGGACGTGGAACGGAGAGCGTGTGTAGCCTGGAGCCCACGAGTAATCCGCGCCCAGTCGAGCGGCTGCTGGCACTCGGTGTAGCGATGGACGCGTCCACAGTTGTAGCAGTGAACGGAACGTCCACTGCTACCACTGGAGGGCGACTGCTGTTGTGACTGCTGCTGACCTGGTCCCCGCTTCCCTTTCTTCTTCTTCCCCTGAGCTGCTGCTGCAACACCCTGTGTCCGAGTGGGTGTGGGCGGGGCCGAGAGGAGGAAGACGAGAACATGATGGAGGATGAAGAAGGAGACTATAGGAGGGATGATGGTGGTGATGCGACGACTACTGCACCAAGGGAAGTCTCCTGATGGGCCACGGCTGCCTCGCAGGCTGAGGTCACCTGGAGGAAGAGCTGATGCGCCCAAGGGAGAAGCTAAAAAGTGGCTGAAAAGGGCTTGAGGACAGCGTCACTATACCGTGTGAAGATGTCAGTATACACAAAGCGCACTCCAAGCATCATCGTACAGAGCGCCCACAGTTGTGTTCTTATGGAAGTCCCAAGGCGCGTGTAGACGCACATGGCGCGTCGCCAGTAATCAGCTACACGCTCTGCTGGCCCCTGATGGAGAGAGTGAAAGGCACGAATGTGTACTGCACGGGTGGCATGCGTCTCTGCAACCAGCAGGGATAAGGTCAGATCCTAACCCCCGCGTGGGTCGGCGCCCGTACCTGTGTCGGGGGTGGAAGTCGACGACGGTCTCGGGTGGCATGGCATAGAGGAGTCCGCGCATCGCCATGGCTGCTATCAGCACCTGTGCTGGGTCTATAGGCTGATACGGGCTATGGTAGTAGGGCCACACGCCCATTGAAGTAGCCCTGACCTGAAAAGGGATCTCCCAGAAGTTGAAGCCATCCTCAATGGTGTACCGTGGAGGTGGTGTCTCAAAGTCCTTGGGTTGCCGCTCCGTGGGGAGAGCAACCGCAGGCCAAGGAGGACGAGAGATGGAGAAGACTCTTGGAAGGGGATAGTCACCAGGATAGTCGGGTGACGATCGCACCGTAGGGATCCAAGGACATCTGATGCCCGTCTGCAGCTGACGGAGGCCCTCCTGAAGAACTCGAATCTCATGATCCGGAGAGTCATCTGGCATGCTTGGCATGAATGGCTCATCATCCAATAAGTCACAAGGTGGTGGGTCAAGTCGAGCTCCTGTAACGGGTGCCTGAGCGGATTGCTTTGTACAGACCGCGACGCCGGCAGCTCCCTCACAAAACTGTCGTGGGACTGTGGACTGGCCACGCAAAAGCTCAGTCAACGTGCGAATGGCATCACTCTACTCCTGCTGTAGGCGACGCATCTCAACCTGTTGACTCCGCAGATCCTCAATGGCCTGCGAGCGTGGGCTCACGGTCGCAGAAGAGGAGGAGGAGGGATCACCTGTCGCCTTCTCCTTGTTGTCCGACGGGTCCATGTCGCCTCTCAGTATGGGTCGACAGGTCAAGTTTGTTGGATTTCAAAGAAGTTTGCGTTTCTCGAGGATTTGAGACGCTGGAAATTTTTGATTATCCGGCCAAAAACTTGGCTAAGTATGGTGCTGACGTGAGCAGGTGGTTGCTGATGTTAGCACGACCTGATGACGTCAACAGGCAAAAATGCTGACATCGGCTCGACTCCTCCCTTTTTTGTTTTTTCTCTCGCGGTTCTGCGCGAGCGTGCGCCGCTCCGCGACGGCTGCGCGGAGGCTGCGCACTAGCTTCCGCTCAGCTACTGTTGCAGTTGCGATGTCAGCTGCAGCAGCAACTGTGTGGCTACGTGCGCAGCAGTGGCAGCAGCGCCTGCGCAATGCCGCTACTACTGCTGCTCTACGCTACGGCTGCTGCTCGCTGTCGCCGCCGCGCGCTGCCGTTGTTGCTACTGCTGCTGCGCTACTGCTGTTGTAGCTATAGCTGCTCTGCAATTGCCGCCGTGGCTGCCGCTGCTGCTGCTGCGCCGCTGTTGCTGCTGCTTGACTGCTGTTGCCGCCGCAGCCGCTGCTCGCTGCTACTGCCACGGCCGCCACTACGGCTGCGGACGGCGGTTGCACTCGCTGCACCCGCCACACGCTGCTATAGCTACTGCTACGGCGCTGCTGCTGCTGATGCTCTGCTGCTATGCTGCTGCTGGCACGGTGGCAACACCGCTGCTGCGGTTTCACGTGACTGGTGTGGGCTGCGTCGACGGCGACCGGCTGTCTTCGACAGGCCCCAGTAGATCTGTTCCAACGGTGACTCATTACTACTGCTATGTTGCGTCTCTGCTGTGCAGCTCAGTGAGAACTGTCTCACTGCTCAGATACCAAGAGAAGATGCAAGGAAGCTTCCCAACAATACTTCCGTTGACCAGGCATCAGTGCCTGATCAGACGGTGACGACAGTCACAGGTCGTGCACGCAACGGCAAGAGTTTGGCTAGAGGACACAAGGCAAAGTGTCTGAATGCTTCAATACCAATTGCAGAGAGAAATGACAAATGACAGATTCATGGCAAAAGTACCTGCCGCGGAGCACGGTGGGTGTCGCACGCGGCACTGCAAAATCTGTCCTGAAATCGGCCCAAAACCACTGTTTTGGCCCTAACTCTGCGCACACATGTCAGAACGCTAGGCCGTCTGAACCTAGACGTGCAAAATCACAAGCCGGACACTACGACTGGCCACATGCATGCATCCGGCATCGAACGGTGGACACACAATGCAAAACATGCAAATCGGGCCCACGGTCAGTCCATTGATAAAGTCCCCCGTGCTGCGGAAACACTGTTGGAAGTCCCGGGTAGCGTCCAGAGCTCTGGAACGGTCGTCGGTCAGCTCCAAGTTGGTACTCCGCCACCAGATGACGGACCGGTACCGCCTAGGTCCGCATCAGGGATCTACACAAGTATGGACATGGCCGAGTGGTCAGAGTAAACTGTACAGGTCGACAGGAACGTCACAAATCACAACGAAATGGAGTACATCATTGTGTCAATATGTAGATTGATGCTGTTACATGCATTCATATTGATAAATGATAAATGCTCATTTCATAATATTGATATTATACATCATTTGTAGGATTTAAAAACTTTATGTATGAATGTTTGGTGATACATATTGTATCAGACACATTAGTTTGATTATATTATTGTACTAGGGTTTTATGAATTAGTGTTAGAGAGTTCAATGGGTTTATGTAACTCTTTAGCAAATTTTTACTTTATTTTGGAATTTTTGCATAATGTTTTGGTTCTTTTGTGTGATGTTTTTTTTAACGAATCGACTCCCCCTATGTTTACATTTTAACATGGGTGGTTGTGTAGCCATGTGTCCGCCGTGGAAGTTTCGGTACGCTTATCTTGAGGGTAGAACACCTGTATTGTTTCTTTGATAGTTGATTTGATAAGGAGGATACTGAGAGGGATATCCGTCGCGGAATTCGTGACTTTGCAAGCGAGGATCGTGCAGTCTTGCGGTGTGTCGGTTGGAGGTGGGGGGTGGGGGTTGGGGGATGACTTGTCCGCTGCCCTTCGCGATCGTGGGTGTAGTATCCCCCCCCCCCCCCCCCCCCCCCCCCCCCCCCC
>SZWC01032184.1:2710-19530 GCA_023375785.1 Penium margaritaceum | reverse complement strand
TGCAGCTGATGCGGGTTCTTCTGCAGCTGTACCAGCGACGTATGAGGAGTGGAAGAAGAAGGACAGGCAGGCCTATAGGTTGCTTGTCAACACCATCTTCAACCCGCATCTTCAGTACGTGAGTGACAAGGCTACTGCAGAGGGGTGGGACACATTGTGCAAGAAGTATGAGAGCAAGGATCCTGCATTCCTCATGCTTTTGGAGGAAAAGATGATGGCGCTGAAAATGCAGGGTGGTGAAGGGATGGAGGCGTATCTGGACAGGGCCAAGGAGCTGGCGAAGCAGCTGAGAGCGGCTGGCAACCCTGTGGAAGAGACGCGCTTCATCCTCCTCTTGCTGAGGGGACTCCCAACCAGCTACGACACGGTGCAATAGACGCTGGAGTGCCAGCCAACTCTCGACCTCGACTTCATCTGCACACACCTGGTGCAGGTGGAATTGCGTCGCAATGCAGCAAAGCGCAATGGCGGCAGTACCAGTGAAGCAGCTTTCATGGCCATGGGCTCACGCAACCAGCAGCAGCAGCAGTCCGGGAAGCAGAGAGGCAAGAAGAAGGGCAAGTGCCACTATTGCCAGAAAGAGGGGCACTACAAGAAAGAGTGCTTCAAGTTCAAGAGGGACCAGAAGGAGTAGTAGCAGCAGCAGCAGCAAAAGCAGCAATCTCCACAGCAACAGCAACAGCAGTCACAACAACGCCAGCAGCAACAGCAGTAGTAGAACCAGACAAGCGTGCGCCATTTTGGCAACATGAACGTTGCCAAGGAGGTGCGCGACCGCCTCTTCATGGCGAAGTCTGACATGTCGCAGAAGGAAAAGGTGGATCTGGCGTGGTACAAGGACTCGGGATGTACCAAGAGTCTGACACACCACAAGGAGTGGTTCACGCAGCTGCTCTCCATTCCCCCCCGTCCGATTGCTTTGGGTGATGATCAGGTGGTGTATGCTAAGGGGATTGGGATTGTGGAGATGTGGTTGGAGACCCCGCGTGGCATTGAAGTGGGAGTGTTCCATGGCGTGCTGTATGTGCCTGATGTTGCGTTCAACTTTCTCTCAGTGTCCTCTCTCACAAACACAGGACTGCGCGTCGTTTTTTACGATGATTACGGCTACATCCTCGACAAGGAAACATGAGAGGAGTTGGCCAAGTCGGTGAAGGAGGGCGACATGTTCCGCCTGCTGGGGGCGACCAAGATCCCGCGTGAGCAGAGTCTTGCAGCAGTGGTGCAGGCGACAGATGGCGAGATCTGGCATGCACGCTACGGCCACATCGGCATGCGTGCCTTACAGCAGCTTCAAGCAAAGCAGATGGTGCGTGACCTACCTACCATCTCTAACTTTGAGCAGCAATTATGCATTGGTTGTTTGGAGGGGAAGCAGCACCGCGAGGCGTTCTCTGGAGCAGGGGAGCGTGCAAAAGGGGTGTTGGAGCTGGTCCACACGGACTTGTGCGGACCGATGCAGACCCAGAGCTTTGGAGGCTCTAGGTACTTTCTCACCTTCATTGATGATTTCAGCCGTTACACTGCTGTGTACTTCCTTTCCTCCAAGGACCAGTGCTTTGACAGGTTCAAGGAGTTCAAGGCCATGATGGAGAACCAGACCGGCAAGAAGATCAAGGCGCTGCGCAGCGATCGCGGTGGAGAAAACCTAAGCAAGGAGTTCCAGGACTACCTCGCAGCAGCTGGCATCAAGGCACAGCGTATCGCGCCGTACTCGCCGCAGCAGAACGGCGTAGCAGAACGCGCCAACCGTACCATTGTGGAGTCGGTGCGCTCCATGCTGCACGCGGCTCGGCTGACCTACGACTTCTAGGCTGAAGCTGTCAGCACTGCGGTCTACATCAAGAACCGTAGTCCAACTAAGGCGCTGGAGCAGATGACGCCGTACGAGGCGTGGTTCGGCAAAAAGCCGAGCATGGGTCATCTTCACGCGTTTGGCAGCTTGGTGCACATGCACGTGCCAAAGGAGAAGCGGCAAAAGTGGGACGCGAAGAGTGCACAGATGCTGATGATTGGCTACGACGTGGCAAGCAAGGCCTATCGCCTCTATGAGAGGGATACAGGCCACGTCATTATCTCCAAGGATGTCGTCTTCAACGAGAGCAACGTCATCAGCACCAACATTGTCTGTGAAGAGGCAGCAGAACCAGCAGCTGACGAGGCAGTGGGAGCAGAAATCCTTCCTGACCCAGTCTCTCCCGATCCTTCCTCTACTGTGACAGTGGGAGAATCACTATACTCTCCCATGTCTGATGCAGCAGATACAGCAGCCTCATCTGCAGAAGCAGAAGAGGGAGATGTAGCACCACCAGCAGCAGCAGTTGTGCCAGCATCACCACGCCAGCCGCCCGCTAACGCTCCAGCACCAGGTCGCAGGTACCCTCTCAGGGTGCGTTAAAAGCCTGGTGAGCGCGGCCATTTTTGGATGCTGCTGAACCAGAACAGATGAACGTCGCAGTTGCAGCAGATTCAGATGAGCCAACGTCATACAAGGAAGCCATGGCTGCACCAGATGCAGCAGATAAGGCGCAAGCCGTGCAGCAGGAGATTCAGTCGTAGCTGGACAATGGCACGTGGGAGCTGACTGAGCGTCCACCTAAACACAAGGTGATCAAGTGCAAGTGGGTGTTCAAGAAGAAGCGGGGAGCAAATGGCAATCTGGTCGCCAAGGGCTACTCGCAGCAGGAGGGCATTGACTACACAGAAACCTTTGCCCCTGTTGCAAAGTTTGCCTCTGTGCGTACGCTCCTCTCTTATGCAGCAGCTGAGGACTTTGAGGTTCACCACATGGATGTCAAGACGACATTCTTGAATGGTGACTTGGAGGAGGAGATCTACATGGAGCAGCCGGAGGGGTTCGTCATGGATGGCCAGGAGCACCTGGTTTGCAAGCTGCAGAAGTCGCTGTACGGCCTCAAGCAAGCGTCGCGTGCTTGGAACCAGAAGTTGGATGCGGCGCTGCAGTGCATGGGGTTTGAGCGCAGCGAGTGTGACTACAACATGTATCGCTGGCAGCATCAACATGAGATCCTCATCATCATTGTCTATGTGGATGACATGCTCCTCCTTTCCAACAGCATGTCTGCACTGCAGGAGTTCAAGGAGGCCATGCAAGAGCGCTTCCAGATGTCTGATCTCGGGGAGGCATCATACTTCCTCAGTATCGAGATCGTGCGTGACCGCAAGTCACGCTCTCTCTCGCTGCAACAGAGCCGCTACATCAAGGATGTTTTGCAGCGGTTCGGCATGGCAGATGCAAAACCCATCGGCACGCCGCTGGAGACGCGGCAGTACCTCGTGAGCTTCAATGGAGAAGCAAATGTAGCTGAGCGACAGAAGTACCAGAGCGCCGTCGGCAGTCTCATGTACCTGATGGTGGCAACCAGGCCGGACCTCGCACAGGCTGTGAGCGCTGTGAGCCAGCACATGGCTAATCCCGGACCGGAGCACCAGAAGGCAGTGAAGCGGATCTTCTGCTACCTTGCTGGAACCATCAACATTGGCATCACCTACAACGGCAATGACAACAGCATCATCGGCTACACAGACGCAGATTGGGCTTCAAACCATGAGGACCGCAAGTCCATATCCGGACATGTGTTCCTCATGAATGGTGGAGCCATCAGCTGGTGCAGCAAGCGGCAGGTGGTCGTGGCCACCTCGAGTACAGAAGCTGAGTACGTATCTCTCAGCTTTGGCGCCAAGGAAGCAGTTTGGCTCCAACGTCTCATGGCAGAGATGAGTGGGAGTGCAACAGTTCCAGTTCCTGTGCGCGTCGACAACCAGAGCGCAATCGTACTCGCCAAGAATCCTGAGCACCATGCACGCACCAAGCACATTGACATCGCATATGACTTCATCAGGCACATGGTGCAGGAGGGTGCTATCAAGCTGGAGTTTACTCCAACCAGCAGGCAGGTGGCTGATTTCTGCACCAAGCCAGTGACCTGCCGATGGCGCTCTGGTACTTCTGCCGCTCAGCTGTATCTGCTTCTCCACTGAAGCTCACGAGGTACTGCCGCGTCTCCAGCAGCGTGCCGATGGATTTGGCCTCTGCCATGTCGAACCGCTGCAGGACGTCCTTGAGGTAGCGACTCTGCTGTAGCGAGAGAGAGCATGATTTGCGGTCACGCATGATCTGGATGCCAAGGAAGTATGACGCCTGCACAAGATCAGACATCTGGAAGCGCTCCTGCATCGCCTCCTTGAACTCCTGTAGTGCAGACATGCCGTTGGAAAGGAGGAGCATGTCATCCACATACACAATGATGATGAGGATCTCATGCTCATGCTGCCAGCGATACACGTTGTAGTCACACTCGCTGCTCTCAAACCCCATGCATTGCAACGCCGCATCCAACTTCTGGTTCCAAGCACGCGACGCTTGCTTGAGGCCATACAGCGACTTCTGCAGCTTGCAAACCAGGTGCTCCTGGCCATCCATGACGAACCCCTTCGGCTGCTCCATATAGATCTCCTCCTCCAAGTCACCATTCAAGAATGTCGTCTTGACATCCATGTGGTGAACCTCGAAATCCTCAGCTGCTGCATAAGAGAGGAGCGTGTGCACAGAGGCAAACTTTGCAACAGGGGCAAAACTTTCTGTGTAGTCTATGCCCTCTTGCTGCGAGTAGCCCTTGGCGACTTGTCCCGCCTTGTACTTTTCCAGGTTACCATCTGCTCCCCGCTTCTTCTTGAACACCCACTTGCACTTGATCACCTTACGCCCAGGTGGACGCTTAGTTCCCACATGCCGTTGTCTAGCTGCGACTGTATCTCCTACTGCACGGCTTGCGCCCAAATTGCTGCGTCCGGTGCAGTGATGGCCTCCTTGTATGACGTTGGCTCATCTGAATCTGCTACAACTGCAATGTTCATCTGTTCTGGTTTCTGCACCATCCAGAAATAGCCGCGCTCACCAGGCTTGTAACGCACCCTAAGAGGGTGGAGCGTTAGCGGGCGGCTGGCGCGGTGCTACTGGCACAACTGCTGTTGTTGGTGGTGCTACATCTTCCTCTTCTGCTTCTGCCGGTGAGGCTGCTGTATCTGTTGCATCAGACATGGGAGAGAAGAGTGATTCTCCCACTGTCACAGTAGAGGAAGGATTGGGAGAGAGTGGGTCAGGAAGGATTTCTTCTCCCACTGTCTCGTCAGCTGCCGGTTATGCTACCTTTTCACAGACAATGTTGGTGCCAATTACGGTGCTCTCGTTGAAGACGACATCCCTGGAGATGATGACGTGGCCTGTATCCCTCTCATAGAGGCGATAGGCCTTGCTTGCCACGTCGTAGCCTATCATCAGCATCTGTGTTGGAAAGGGAGCCATCGGGCTCAATTTCAGGTCCACAGGAGCAAGTTCCAGGAAATTACCAGATGCCTGCTCCGATCGCCAATCCGACTTCACCATTGGAAAGATCATGTAGCAAAATGTCTACGGTCCAAGTTTGAGGCCGATCCAACGGTCGGATTGGGAGATATGAATTTTCAAAGTTTCGGGGGTCATGGACCGTCGATGTCTGGGTGGGCATGGGTGATGGCTCCTTGCCTTAGCCTGAGAAAAGAAAAAGGCAAGAGGTCCAGGGTCAAGACCTGATGGGAGAAATATCCAAAAAGGTCCTTGGTCTTAGGATTGCCTTGTCAGAGTGTGCTGACTAGGATAAAGGTACCTCTCCTTACTTTTTAGGTGAGGTGAGATCCTTGTGTGCTAGCCATGGNCGACTTCACCATTGGAAAGATCATGTGGCAAAATGTCTACGGTCCAAGTTTGAGGCCGATCCAACGGTCGGATTGGGAGATATGAATTTTCAAAGTTTCGGGGGTCATGGACCGTCGATGTCTGGGTGGGCATGGGTGATGGCTCCTTGCCTTAGCCTGAGAAAAGAAAAAGGCAAGAGGTCCAGGGTCAAGACCTGATGGGAGAAATATCCAAAAAGGTCCTTGGTCTTAGGATTGCCTTGTCAGAGTGTGCTGACTAGGATAAAGGTACCTCTCCTTACTTTTTAGGTGAGGTGAGATCCTTGTGTGCTAGCCATGGACACATGGCAATTCTTCATGGGTTTGTGGGTGATGTGATCACTAGGAGTGTGCCATGAGAGTATTCTCTAGCTCTCTAGGTCTTGTGTGACTGGTCAGCCTGATTGTTGGCCTGATTTCCTCCCTTGTGTGAGATTGTGGACTCTAGTGTGTAAGCCTTAGCCTCCATGGCTAAGTGGTGTGGCTTGTGAGAGGGCTGACTCGCCCAAGCTCTAGCTCTATATGTACTCCATCATTTTGAGTGATTGAACAACCATTCTTCAGCATAAGTGATGCCCTTCAAATCACACATGCTCGCTGCTCCAAGGCTCCCTCTTTCCTCCAGATCCAACAATCTGCGCACTCTTTGCGTCCCATTTCTGCCGCTTCTCCTTGGACACGTGCATGTGCGCCAGGCTGCCAAATGCTCAGAGATGACCCACGCTCGGTTTCTTGCCGAACCACACCTCGTACGGCGTCATCTGCTCCAGCGCATTAGTTGGACTGCGGTTCTTGATGTAGATTGTAGTGCTCACGGCCTCAGCTCAGAAGTCGTAGGTCAGTCGAGCCGCATGCAGCATGGAGCGCGCCGACTCCACAATGGTACGGTTGGCGCGCTCTGCTACACCGTTCTGCTGCGGCGAGTACGGCGCGGTATGCTGCGCCTTGATGCCAGCTGCTGCGAGGTAGTCCTGGAATTCCTTGCTCAGGTACTCTCCACCGCGATCGCTGTGCAGCGCCTTGATCTTCTTGCCAGTCTGGTTCTCCACCATGGCCTTGAACTCCTTGAACATGTCAAAGCACTGGTCCTTGGAAGGAAGGAAGTACAGAGCAGTGTAACGGCTGAAATCATCAATGAAGGTCAGGAAATATCTAGAGCCCTCAAAGCTCTGGGTCTGCATTGGTCCGCACAGGTCCGTGTGGACCAGCTCCAACACCTCCTTTGCACGCTCCCGTGCTCCAGAGAACGCCTCCCGGTGGTGCTTCCCCTCCAAACAGCCGATGCACAATTGCTGCTCAAAGTTAGAGATGGTAGGCAGGTCACGCACCATCTGCTTTGCTTGAAGCTGCTGCAAGGCGCACATGCCGATGTGGCTGTAGCGCGCATGCCAGATCTCACCATCTGTCGCCTGCACCACTGCTGCAAGACTCTGCTCACGCGGGATCTTGGTCGCCCCCAGCAGGCGGTACATGTCGTCCTCCTTCACCGATCTGGCCAACTCCTCTCCTATATCCCTGTTGAGGATGTAGCCATAGTCATCATCGAAGACAACGCGCAGTCCTATGTTTGTAAGAGAGGAGACTGAGAGGAGGTTGAATGCAACATTAGGTACGTACAGCACGCCATGGAACACTCCCACTTCAATGCCACGCGGGGTCTCCAACCACATCTCCACAATCCCAATCCCTTCAGCATACACCACCCGATCATCACCCAAAGCGATAGGACGGGGAGGGATAGACAGCAACTGCGTAAACCGCTCCGTGTGGTGCGTCAGACTCTTGGTACACCTAGAGTCTTTGTACCACGCCAGATCCGCCTTCTCCTCCTGCGACATGTCAGACTTCGCCATGAAGAGGCGGTCGCGCACCTCCTTGGCCACGTTCATGTTGCCAAAATGGTGCACGCCAATCTGGTTCTGCTGCTGCTGCTGCTGGTGCTGCTGCTGTTGCTGTGGATATTGCTGCTTTTGCTGCTGCTGCTGCTCCTTCTGGTCCCTCTTGAACTTGAAGCACTCTTTCTTGTAGTACCCCTCTTTCTGGCAATAATGGCACTTGTCCTTCTTCTTGCCTCTCTGCTGCCCGGATTGCTGCTGCTGCTGGTTGCGTGAGCCCATTGCCATGAAAGCTGCTTCACTACTGCTGTTGCCACCATTGCGTTTTGCGGCATTGCAACACAGTTCCACCTGCACCAGTTATGTGCACATGAAGTCGAGGTCCAGAGTTGGCTGGCACTCCAGGGTCTCTCGCACCGTGTCGTAGCTGGTTGGGAGTCCCCTCAGCAAGAGGAGGATGAAGCGCGTCTCTTCCATAGGGTTACCGGCCGCTCTCACCTCCTTCGCCAGCTCCTTTGCCCTGTCCAGGTACCCCTCCATCCCTTCACCACCCTGCATTTTCAGCGCCATCATCTTTTCCTCCAAAAGTATGAGGAATGCAGGATCCTTGTTCTCACACTTCTTGCACAACGTGTCCTACCCCTCCTTTGCAGTAGCCTTGTCACTCACGTACTGAAGATGCGGGTTGGAGATGGTGTTAACAAGCAACCTGTAGGCCTGCCTGTCCTTCTTCTTCCACTCCTCATACGTCGCCGCTGTAGTTGTAGATGAACTTGCATCTGCTGCACCTTTCTGCGGCGTCTTCCCCGCCACCACCTCAGCTACAGTGACGCCTTTTGCCTGTGGAGGCGGAGCGCGCTCGTCGCCGCTCACCACCTCCCACAAGCCCCTCTCCTCCAAAAGGAGGCGGGTACGGATCTTCCAAAACGTGAAGTTAGCGCGTCCTTCCAGCCTCTCGAAGGGCTGGGCTGCTGTTACCACGCCTGTTGCTGCCATTTTGAGCTTTGGTGATGCTCAACGCTGCCCTTGGATGGCGGCGCTACCCCTGCTTCTGCTGCTGCTTCTGCCAGAAATCTGTCTGACAGAAAATGGACTGTAGATGCCAGCAGACTGGGAATTTTAAAACTGAGTCCACCACTAGAAAATTCAGCTCACAATCTTTCAGATCAACCCATAAAACAGGGTCATCAACAGGGGATTTTAAAAGATATGCCCTCTTGAAAACAGGGTATGCTTCTGCTCCTACTCCAACTCAGACCAGCCAGCTTGTAAACGGCTTTTCTCCCAAACGAATCAATGGAATGCAAATATTTTTGCACCAATGGAAAGCGTAGGAAAAATTCTACAATTGGCATGTGCCACTTTTTAAATTTGACAAAGAAACGAGAGACTTATGGTCATCACAAGGCGACAGTCTTACTCCTAGAGAAAAGTGTAGCCCTGGCCGACCTCGTTTTGAACATAAATCTCAATCCGACCGTTGGATCTTCGTGATCTTGGGCTCGTTGACGAGCTTGTCTTGCGCGCTTGAAGATCCAGTGGTGGATTGTCAAATTTGGGCAAGGATTGACCCTAACCTGTCACTCTCAAACTAATGGCCTGTGTTGGCTGAATCTGGCAGAATCTGGCTCTGATACCAAATGTCGGAGCTGGAGGAGAGAGGGAGCCTTGGAGCAACGAGTATGTGGGACTGAAAAGGGCATCCGTTGTGCTGAATAATGGTTGTTGAATCACTCAAAATGATGGAGTACATATAGAACTAGAGCTTGGGCAAGTCAGCCCTCTCACAAGCCACACCACTTAGCCATGGAGGCTAAGGCGCACACACTAGAGTCCACAATCTCACACAAGGGAGGAAATCAGCCCAACTATCAGACTGACCAGTCACACACGACCTAGAGAGCTAGAGAATGCTCTCATGGCACACTCCTAGTGGTCACATCACCCACAAACTCATGGAGAATCGCCATGTGTCCATGGCTAGTACACAACGATCTCACCTCACCTAAAAAATAAGGTGAGGTACCTTTATCCTAGTCAGCACACTCTGACAAGGCAATCCTAAGACCAAGGACCTTTTTGGATATTTCTCCCATCAGGTCTTGACCCTGGACCTCTTGCCTTTTTCTTTTCTCAGGCTAAGGCATGGAGCCATCGCCCATGGCCACCAAGACATCAGCAGTCCATGACCCCTGAAACTTGGAGTCTGGGCTGCCATGGGTGATGGCTCCATGCCTTAGCCTGAGAAAAGAAAAAAGGAAAGAGGTCCAGGGTGAAGACCTGATGGGAGTGATATCCAAAAAGATCCTTGGTCTTAGGATTGCCTTGTGAGAGTGCGCTGACAAGGATAAAGGTACCTCTCCTTACTTTTTAGGTAAGGTGAGATCCTTGTGTGCTAGACATGGACACATGGCGATTCTCCATGGGTTTGTGGGTGATGTGACCACTAGGAGTGTGCCATGAGAGCATTCTCTAGCTCTCTAGGTCGTGTGTGACTGGTCAGCCTGATTTTTAGGCTGATTTCCTCCCTTGTGTGAGATTGTGGACTCTAGTGTGTGAGCCTTAGCCTCCATGGCTAAGTGGTGTGGCTTGTGAGAGGGCTGACTTGCCCAAGCTCTAGCTCTATATGTACTCCATCATTTTGAGTGATTCAACAACCATTCTTCAGCACAACTGATGCCCTTTCAGTCCCACATGCTCGTTACTCCAAGGCTCCCTCTCTCCTCCAGATCCAACAAAAAGAAAGGCAAATGCCACTACTGCGAGTAAGAGGGACACTACAAAAAGGAGTGTTTCAAGCTCAAGAGGGACAAGGAGCAGCAGCAGCAGCAGCAGTCATCATAGCAGCAGCAGCAAAAGCAGCAACAGTAGCAGTAGCAGTCACAACAGCGTCAGCAGCAGCAGCATCAGCAGCAAACCCAGGCTTGTGTGCGCCACTTTGGCAACATGAATGTGGCCAAGGAGGTGTGCGACCGTCTCTTCATGGCGAAGTCTGACATGTCGCAGGTGGAGAAGGCGGATCTCGCATGGTACAAGGACTCAAGGTGTACCAAGAGCCTCACACATCACAAGGAGTCATTTACGCAGCTGCTGTCCATCCCTCCCCGTCCTATCGCTATGGGTGATGATCGGGTGGTGTATGCTGAGGGGATTGGGATTGTGGAGATGTGATTGGAGACCCCACGTGGCATTGAAGTAAGAGTATTCCATGGCGTGCTATATGTACCTGATACTGCATTCTGTCACTTCGCACTTAACCACGGTCTAGAGTAAACGGCGTTGACAGGCAAACCGCCGACCGCCCTTGGTATTTCAACCAAGGTAGAGATCACCCACGAAGTGGTGTTTCCACACTGAAAGGTTGACTTAGCTTGTCCCAACCGTGGCCAGAGAGTATTCCAAACTCTCACCCAACTGGCAATGATACACACCAAAGTGTGCACTTGCACTTGTTCTTTACCCTCTTTCTTGGTGGCCAACACGGGATTAGTTTTCTCCCAAGTCTCAAGAGCAAGAGATGATATATAATCACATGTAAGTGACAGGCCTTATATAGTCTCTGGTCAGTGCTCTCGGTGGCTCCTTGGAGGGGCCTCCCCCCAAGGCCACCCTAGACAGTGTCATCAGCTTTGATGACATGGCACCCTCTGTGACCGCCAAGTGGCGCTTGATCAACCTTGGACCTTAGAGGCTTATAGGAAGCTTCCTTGGCCTTTTTTAGTCACAAAGAAAGTTTTGTTCCTCGCGGGATTCGACCCCGGACCTCTCGCTTGCGAGATAGCGCCTTCACCCACTAGGCTGTAGGAAGTTGTCCTAAGGAGCATGCACCAGGTAGACTACCAAGAGTAGATCTAGGAGACTTACTCCACAAAGATGTGCAGTGCATGCCTTGTCTCTCTCAGCCTCTCTTTGTGTTGCTGGGGGACTTGCGCTACAAGCGTAGTGCATACCCAGTCTAAATCTTCCGCTGATTGGACCAGGGGCATACACAGAACATAACAAACCCTCCCTTGCACCTGCGTCCATCTATGGCTAGATTCCTACTGCGGCCATGGGCCCAGCGATGTCGGCCACCTGTGAAGTAGGCCGCCCGTTCAGCCCTCGTCTGCTGCGCTCACCATCCCGATACCCCGTGCCCCTGCCATGTGCAGGTCACTGTCCAGCGGCTTCGTCAGGAAGTCCGCGAGCATCTGTTTGGTCGTGATGTACTGGAGATCCACCACTCCCTTGGCGACAAGGTCGCGCGTGTAGTGATAGCAGATGTCGATGTACTTGGTCCGCCTGGAGAGGGTGTCCTTGAACGCGATGTCCATCGCGCTCTGGTTGTCGACGTGGATGACCGTGGCCTTCTTTTGTGGTGCGTGCATCTCAGTGAGTAAGCTGCGTAGCCACTGTGTCTCCTTGCACACCTCAGACAGTGCCACATACTCAGCTTCTGCGGTTGAGATGGAGATGTAGTCTTGCTTGCGGCTGGCCCACGACACAGCGCCGCCGTTCACAAGGCACACAAAGCCTGAGGTGGACTTCCTATCATCCACGTTGCCTCCAAAATCTGTGTCGGTATAGCACTTGAGGCGCAAAGGGTCCGTTCCTTGAAGGCCGCCGTACTGCAGCCCCATGTGCCGTGTCTTGTTGAGATAGCGCAAAATGCGCCTCACGGCCCGCCAGTGGAGTGGCCCAGGGTTGGCCACGAACTGACTGACTAGCCCCACAGCAAAGGAGATGTCCGGCCGCGTGCCAACCATGGCATACATGAAGATACCCACCGCAGACTGGTATGGCACATCCTGCATTTCGCGGCGCTCGGCTTCCGTGCTGGGGGAGTGGGCGGAGGTGAGACTGCACTTCGTGGGGAGAGGAGTGCTGAGGGGTTTGGCGTCTTCCATGCCAAAGCGCCGAAGCACCTCTGAGATGTACTTCGTCTAGTTGAGCTCGATGGTGCCTGCAGCTTGGTTGCGATGTATGGCGATGCCGAAGTAGTACTCGAGCTCGCCCATGTCCTTCATCTGAAACCGCCTATGCAGATTCTCCTTGAGGGCCTCGAGGACCTTCATGGAGGTGGAGGCCAGAATCAGGTCATCCACGTACAGTGCTACCAGCAACAGCCCCTGGTCATCCGCACGTACATACACACCGGGGTCGTTGTGTGTTGGAAATGGAGGAGAGAGGGAGCCTTGGAGCAGCGAGCATGTGTGATTGGAAGGGCATCACTTCTGCTGAAGAATGGTTGTTCAATCACTCAAAATGATGGAGTACATATAGAGCTAGAGCTTGGGCAAGTCAGCCCTCTCACAAGCCACACCATTTAGCCATGGAGGCTAAGGCTCACACACTAGAATCCATAATCTCACACAAGGGAGGAAATCAGCCTAGCAATCAGACTGACCACTCACACACGACCTAGAGAGCTAGAGAATGCTCTCATGGCACACTCCTAGTGGTCACATAACCCACAAACCCATGGAGAATCGCCATGTGTCCATGGCTAGCACACAAGGATCTCACCTCACCTAAANTTTCTCCCATCAGGTCTTGACCCTGGACCTCTTGCCTTTTTCTTTTCTCAGGCTAAGGCATGGAGCCATCACCCATGCCCACCCAGACATCGACGGTCCATGACCCCCGAAACTTTGAAAATTCATATCTCCCAATCCGACCGTTGGATCGGCCTCAAACTTGGACCGTAGACATTTTGCCACATGATCTTTACAACGGAGCAGGCATCTGGTACTTTCCTGGAACTTGCTCCTGTGGACCTGAAATTGAGCCGGATGGCTCCCTTTCCAACAATCTCCCACTTTGCCGCAGTCAGAGTGGGCTGAGTCCACATGCCTTCATGCAGAAGTGCTGCTTCTCATGGGTCACTGGCTTGGTGCAGAAATCAGCAACCTGCTTGCTCGTTGGAGTAAACTCCAGCTTGATAGCACCCTCCTGTACCATGTGCCTGATGAAGTGATATGCGATGTCAATGTGCTTGGTGCGTGCATGGTGCTCAGGATTCTTGGCGAGTGCAATTGCGCTTTGGTTGTCGACGCGCACAGGAACTGGAACTGCTGCACTCCCACTGATCTCTGCCATGAGACGTTGGAGCCAAACTGCTTCCTTGGCTCCAAAGCTGAGAGATACGTACTCAGCTTCTTTACTGGAGGTGGCCACGACCACCTGCTGCTTGCTCCACCAGCTGATGGCTCCACCATTCATGAGGAACACATGTCCAGAGATGGACTTGCGGTCCTCAGGGTTTGAAGCCCAATCTGCGTCTGTGTAGCCGATGATGCTGTTGTCATTACCGTTGTAGGTGATGCCAATGTTGATGGTTCCAGCAAGGTAGCGGAAGATCCGCTTCACCGCCTTCTGGTGCTCCGGTCCGGGATTAGCCATGTGCTGGCCCACAGCGCTCACAGCCTGTGCGAGGTCCGGCCTGGTTGCCACCATCAGGTACATGAGACTGCCGACGGCGCTCTGGTACTTCTTTCGCTCAGCTGCATTTGCTTCTCCATTGAAGCTCACGAGGTACTGCCGCGTCTCCAGCGGCATGCCGATGGGTTTTGCATCTGCCATGCCGAACCGCTGCAAAACATCCTTGATGTAGCGGCTCTGCTGCAGCGAGAGAGAGCGTGACTTGCGGTCACGCACGATCTGGATACCGAGGAAGTATGATGCCTCCCACGATCAGACATCTGGAAGCGCTCCTGCATGGCTTCCTTGAACTCCTGCAGTGCAGACATGCTGTTTGAAAGGAGGAGCATGTCATCCACATAGACAATGATGATGAGGATCTCATGCTCATGCTGCCAGCGATATACGCTGTAGTCACACTCGCTGCGCTCAAACCCCATGCACTGCAACGCCGCATCCAACTTCTNCGCATGCCGATGTGGCCGTAGCGTGCATGCCAGATCTCGCCATCTGTCGCCTGCACCACTGCTGCAAGACTCTGCTCACGCGGGATCTTGGTCGCCCCCAGCAGGCGGTACATGTCGCCCTCCTTCACCGACTTGGCCAACTCCTCTCCTGTTTCCTTGTCGAGGATGTAGCCGTAATCATCGTCAAAAACGACGCGCAGTCCTGTGTTTGTGAGAGAGGACACTGAGAGAAGGTTGAACGCAGCATCAGGCACATACAGCACGCCATGGAACACTCCCACTTCAATGCCACGCGGGGTCTCCAACCACATCTCCACAATCCCAATCCCCTCAGCATACACCACCCGATCATCACCCAAAGCAATCGGACGGGGGGGAATGGAGAGCAGCTGCGTGAACCACTCCTTGTGGTGCGTCAGACTCTTGGTACACCCCGAGTCCTTGTACCACGCCAGATCCGCCTTTTCCTTCTGCGACATGTCAGACTTCGCCATGAAGAGGCGGTCGCGCACCTCCTTGGCAACGTTCATGTTGCCAAAATGGCGCACGCCAGTCTAGTTCTGCTGCTGCTGCTGCTGCTGGCGTTGTTGTGACTGCTGCTGCTGTTGCTGTGGAGATTGCTGCTTCTGCTGCTGCTGCTGCTGCTCCTTCTGGTCCCTCTTGAACTTGAAGCACTCTTTCTTGTAGTGCCCCTCTTTTTGGTAATAGTGGCACTTGCCCTTCTTCTTGCCTCTCTGCTGCCCGGACTGCTGCTGCTGCTGGTTGCGTGAGCCCATGGCCATGAAAGCTGCTTCACTGTTGCTGCCGCCATTGCGCTTTGCTGCATTGCGACGCAATTCCACCTGCACCAGGTGTGTGCAGATGAAGTCGAGGTCGAGAGTTGGCTGGCACTCNGTGCTCCTGGCCATCCATGACGAACCCCTCCGGCTGCTCCATGTAGATCTCCTCCTCCAAGTCACCATTCAAGAATGCCGTCTTGACATCCATGTGGTGAACCTCGAAGTCCTCAGCTGCTGCATAAGAGAGGAGCGTGCACACAGAGGCAAACTTTGCAACGAGGGCAAAAGTTTCTGTGTAGTCGATGCCCTCCTGCTGCGAATAGCCCTTGGCGACCAGCCTCACCTTGTACTTTTCCAGGTTACCATCTGCTCCCCGCTTCTTCTTGAAGACCCACTTGCACTTGATCACTTTACGTCCAGGTGGACGCTCAGTCAGCTCCCACGTGCCGTTGTCCAGCTGTGACTGTATCTCTTGCTGTACGGCTTGCACCCAATCTGCTGCATCCGGTGCAGCCATGGCCTCCTTGTATGACGTTGGCTCATCTGAATCTGCTGCAACTGCAACGTTCATCTGTACTGGTTTCTGCAGCATCCAGAAATGGCCGCGCTCACCAGGCTTGTAACGCACCCTAAGAGGGTACCTCCGACCTGGAGCTGGAGTGTTAGCAGGCGGCTGACGCGGTGCGGCTGGCACAACTGCTTCTGCTGGTGGTGCTACATCTCCCTCCTCTGCTTCTGCCGATGAAGCTGCTGTATCTGCTGCATCAGACATGGGAGAGTAGAGTGATTCTCCCACTGTCACAGTAGAGGAAGGATCGGGAGAAATTGGGTCAGGAAGAATTTCTGCTCCCACTGTCTCGTCTGCTGCTGTTTCTGTTGCCTCTTCACACACAATGTTGGTGCCGATGACGTTACTCTCATTGAAGACGACATCCCTGGAGATGATGACGTGGCCTGTATCCCTCTCGTAGAGGCGATACTCCTTGCTTGCCACGTCGTAGCCAATCATGAGCATCTGCGCACTCTTCGTGTCCCACTTTTGCCGCTTCTCCTTTGGCACGTGCATGTGCGCCAAGCTGCCAAACGCGCGAAGATGACCCACGCTCGGCTTCTTGCCGAACCACGCCTCGTACGGCGTCATCTGCTCCAGCGCCTTAGTTGAACTACGGTTCTTGATGTAGACCGCAGTGCTCACAGCTTCAGCCCAGAAGTCGTAGGTCAGCCGATCCGCGTGCAGCATGGAGCGCGCCGACTCCACAATGGTACGGTTGGCGCGTTCTGCTACGCCGTTCTGCTGCGGCGAGTACGGCGCGGTACGCTGCGCCTTGATGCCAGCTGCTGCGAGGTAGTCCTGGAACTCCTTGCTTAGGTATTCTTCACCGCGATCGCTGCGCAGCGCCTTGATCTTCTTGCCGGTCTGGTTCTCCATCATGGCCTTGAACTCCTTGAACCTGTCAAAGCACTGGTCCTTGGAGGAAAGGAAGTACACAGCAGTGTAACGGCTGAAATCATCAATGAAGGTGAGAAAATACCTAGAGCCTCCAAAGCTCTGGGTCTGCATCGGTCCGCACAAGTCCGTGTGGACCAGCTCCAACACCCCTTTTGCA
>SZWC01032183.1:10167-21408 GCA_023375785.1 Penium margaritaceum | reverse complement strand
GTGCGAAGTGGTTGTGGAGTGGTGCGAACTGGTTGCAGAGTGGTGCAAACTGGTTGCGGAGTGGTCCGAACTGGTTGTGGAGTGGTGTGAACTGGCTGCGGAGTGGTGTGAACTGGTTGCGGAGTGGTGCGAACTGGTTGCGTAGTGGTGCGCACTGGCTGCGTACTGGTGCGAACTGGTTGCGGAGTGATGCCAACAGGTTGTGGAGTGGTGCAAACTGGTTGCAGAGTGATGCGCACTGGTTGCGGAGTGGTGCGAACTGGTTGCAGAGCAGTGCAAACTGGTTGCGGAATGGTGCAAACTGGTTGCGGAGTGGTGCGAACTGGTTGCGGAGTGGTGCAAACTGGTTGCGCAGTGGTGCGAACCGGTAACGGAGTTGTGCAAACTGGTTGCGGAGTGGGGCACACTGGTTGTGGAGTGGTGCGAACTGGTTGCAGAGTGGTGCGAACTGGTTGCGGAGTGGTGCGAACTGGTTGAGGAGTGGTGCGAATTGGTTGCGGAGTGGTTCGAACTGGTTGCATAGTGGTGCAAACTGGTTGTGGAGTGGTGCCAAATGGTTGCGAAGTGGTGTGAACTGGTTGTGGAGTTGTGTGAACTGGCTGCGGAGTGGTGTGAACTGGTTGTGGAGTTGTGTGAACTGGCTGCGGAGTGGTGTGAACTGGTTGTGGAGTTGTGTGAACTGGCTGCGGAGTGGTGTGAACTGGTTGTGGAGTTGTGTGAACTGGCTGCGGAGTGGTGTGAACTGGTTGTGGAGTTGTGTGAACTGGCTGCGGAGTGGTGTGAACTGGTTGTGGAGTTGTGTGAACTGGCTGCGGAGTGGTGTGAACTGGTTGTGGAGTTGTGTGAACTGGCTGCGGAGTGGTGTGAACTGGTTGTGGAGTTGTGTGAACTGGCTGCGGAGTGGTGTGAACTGGTTGTGGAGTTGTGTGAACTGGCTGCGGAGTGGTGTGAACTGGTTGTGGAGTTGTGTGAACTGGCTGCGGAGTGGTGTGAACTGGTTGTGGAGTTGTGTGAACTGGCTGCGGAGTGGTGTGAACTGGTTGTGGAGTTGTGTGAACTGGCTGCGGAGTGGTGTGAACTGGTTGTGGAGTTGTGTGAACTGGCTGCGGAGTGGTGTGAACTGGTTGTGGAGTTGTGTGAACTGGCTGCGGAGTGGTGTGAACTGGTTGTGGAGTTGTGTGAACTGGCTGCGGAGTGGTGTGAACTGGTTGTGGAGTTGTGTGAACTGGCTGCGGAGTGGTGTGAACTGGTTGTGGAGTTGTGTGAACTGGCTGCGGAGTGGTGTGAACTGGTTGTGGAGTTGTGTGAACTGGCTGCGGAGTGGTGTGAACTGGTTGTGGAGTTGTGTGAACTGGCTGCGGAGTGGTGTGAACTGGTTGTGGAGTTGTGTGAACTGGCTGCGGAGTGGTGTGAACTGGTTGTGGAGTTGTGTGAACTGGCTGCGGAGTGGTGTGAACTGGTTGTGGAGTTGTGTGAACTGGCTGCGGAGTGGTGTGAACTGGTTGTGGAGTTGTGTGAACTGGCTGCGGAGTGGTGTGAACTGGTTGTGGAGTTGTGTGAACTGGCTGCGGAGTGGTGTGAACTGGTTGTGGAGTTGTGTGAACTGGCTGCGGAGTGGTGTGAACTGGTTGTGGAGTTGTGTGAACTGGCTGCGGAGTGGTGTGAACTGGTTGTGGAGTTGTGTGAACTGGCTGCGGAGTGGTGTGAACTGGTTGTGGAGTTGTGTGAACTGGCTGCGGAGTGGTGTGAACTGGTTGTGGAGTTGTGTGAACTGGCTGCGGAGTGGTGTGAACTGGTTGTGGAGTTGTGTGAACTGGCTGCGGAGTGGTGTGAACTGGTTGTGGAGTTGTGTGAACTGGCTGCGGAGTGGTGTGAACTGGTTGTGGAGTTGTGTGAACTGGCTGCGGAGTGGTGTGAACTGGTTGTGGAGTTGTGTGAACTGGCTGCGGAGTGGTGTGAACTGGTTGTGGAGTTGTGTGAACTGGCTGCGGAGTGGTGTGAACTGGTTGTGGAGTTGTGTGAACTGGCTGCGGAGTGGTGTGAACTGGTTGTGGAGTTGTGTGAACTGGCTGCGGAGTGGTGTGAACTGGTTGTGGAGTTGTGTGAACTGGCTGCGGAGTGGTGTGAACTGGTTGTGGAGTTGTGTGAACTGGCTGCGGAGTGGTGTGAACTGGTTGTGGAGTTGTGTGAACTGGCTGCGGAGTGGTGTGAACTGGTTGTGGAGTTGTGTGAACTGGCTGCGGAGTGGTGTGAACTGGTTGTGGAGTTGTGTGAACTGGCTGCGGAGTGGTGTGAACTGGTTGTGGAGTTGTGTGAACTGGCTGCGGAGTGGTGTGAACTGGTTGTGGAGTTGTGTGAACTGGCTGCGGAGTGGTGTGAACTGGTTGTGGAGTTGTGTGAACTGGCTGCGGAGTGGTGTGAACTGGTTGTGGAGTTGTGTGAACTGGCTGCGGAGTGGTGTGAACTGGTTGTGGAGTTGTGTGAACTGGCTGCGGAGTGGTGTGAACTGGTTGTGGAGTTGTGTGAACTGGCTGCGGAGTGGTGTGAACTGGTTGTGGAGTTGTGTGAACTGGCTGCGGAGTGGTGTGAACTGGTTGTGGAGTTGTGTGAACTGGCTGCGGAGTGGTGTGAACTGGTTGTGGAGTTGTGTGAACTGGCTGCGGAGTGGTGTGAACTGGTTGTGGAGTTGTGTGAACTGGCTGCGGAGTGGTGTGAACTGGTTGTGGAGTTGTGTGAACTGGCTGCGGAGTGGTGTGAACTGGTTGTGGAGTTGTGTGAACTGGCTGCGGAGTGGTGTGAACTGGTTGTGGAGTTGTGTGAACTGGCTGCGGAGTGGTGTGAACTGGTTGTGGAGTTGTGTGAACTGGCTGCGGAGTGGTGTGAACTGGTTGTGGAGTTGTGTGAACTGGCTGCGGAGTGGTGTGAACTGGTTGTGGAGTTGTGTGAACTGGCTGCGGAGTGGTGTGAACTGGTTGTGGAGTTGTGTGAACTGGCTGCGGAGTGGTGTGAACTGGTTGTGGAGTTGTGTGAACTGGCTGCGGAGTGGTGTGAACTGGTTGTGGAGTTGTGTGAACTGGCTGCGGAGTGGTGTGAACTGGTTGTGGAGTTGTGTGAACTGGCTGCGGAGTGGTGTGAACTGGTTGTGGAGTTGTGTGAACTGGCTGCGGAGTGGTGTGAACTGGTTGTGGAGTTGTGTGAACTGGCTGCGGAGTGGTGTGAACTGGTTGTGGAGTTGTGTGAACTGGCTGCGGAGTGGTGTGAACTGGTTGTGGAGTTGTGTGAACTGGCTGCGGAGTGGTGTGAACTGGTTGTGGAGTTGTGTGAACTGGCTGCGGAGTGGTGTGAACTGGTTGTGGAGTTGTGTGAACTGGCTGCGGAGTGGTGTGAACTGGTTGTGGAGTTGTGTGAACTGGCTGCGGAGTGGTGTGAACTGGTTGTGGAGTTGTGTGAACTGGCTGCGGAGTGGTGTGAACTGGTTGTGGAGTTGTGTGAACTGGCTGCGGAGTGGTGTGAACTGGTTGTGGAGTTGTGTGAACTGGCTGCGGAGTGGTGTGAACTGGTTGTGGAGTTGTGTGAACTGGCTGCGGAGTGGTGTGAACTGGTTGTGGAGTTGTGTGAACTGGCTGCGGAGTGGTGTGAACTGGTTGTGGAGTTGTGTGAACTGGCTGCGGAGTGGTGTGAACTGGTTGTGGAGTTGTGTGAACTGGCTGCGGAGTGGTGTGAACTGGTTGTGGAGTTGTGTGAACTGGCTGCGGAGTGGTGTGAACTGGTTGTGGAGTTGTGTGAACTGGCTGCGGAGTGGTGTGAACTGGTTGTGGAGTTGTGTGAACTGGCTGCGGAGTGGTGTGAACTGGTTGTGGAGTTGTGTGAACTGGCTGCGGAGTGGTGTGAACTGGTTGTGGAGTTGTGTGAACTGGCTGCGGAGTGGTGTGAACTGGTTGTGGAGTTGTGTGAACTGGCTGCGGAGTGGTGTGAACTGGTTGTGGAGTTGTGTGAACTGGCTGCGGAGTGGTGTGAACTGGTTGTGGAGTTGTGTGAACTGGCTGCGGAGTGGTGTGAACTGGTTGTGGAGTTGTGTGAACTGGCTGCGGAGTGGTGTGAACTGGTTGTGGAGTTGTGTGAACTGGCTGCGGAGTGGTGTGAACTGGTTGTGGAGTTGTGTGAACTGGCTGCGGAGTGGTGTGAACTGGTTGTGGAGTTGTGTGAACTGGCTGCGGAGTGGTGTGAACTGGTTGTGGAGTTGTGTGAACTGGCTGCGGAGTGGTGTGAACTGGTTGTGGAGTTGTGTGAACTGGCTGCGGAGTGGTGTGAACTGGTTGTGGAGTTGTGTGAACTGGCTGCGGAGTGGTGTGAACTGGTTGTGGAGTTGTGTGAACTGGCTGCGGAGTGGTGTGAACTGGTTGTGGAGTTGTGTGAACTGGCTGCGGAGTGGTGTGAACTGGTTGTGGAGTTGTGTGAACTGGCTGCGGAGTGGTGTGAACTGGTTGTGGAGTTGTGTGAACTGGCTGCGGAGTGGTGTGAACTGGTTGTGGAGTTGTGTGAACTGGCTGCGGAGTGGTGTGAACTGGTTGTGGAGTTGTGTGAACTGGCTGCGGAGTGGTGTGAACTGGTTGTGGAGTTGTGTGAACTGGCTGCGGAGTGGTGTGAACTGGTTGTGGAGTTGTGTGAACTGGCTGCGGAGTGGTGTGAACTGGTTGTGGAGTTGTGTGAACTGGCTGCGGAGTGGTGTGAACTGGTTGTGGAGTTGTGTGAACTGGCTGCGGAGTGGTGTGAACTGGTTGTGGAGTTGTGTGAACTGGCTGCGGAGTGGTGTGAACTGGTTGTGGAGTTGTGTGAACTGGCTGCGGAGTGGTGTGAACTGGTTGTGGAGTTGTGTGAACTGGCTGCGGAGTGGTGTGAACTGGTTGTGGAGTTGTGTGAACTGGCTGCGGAGTGGTGTGAACTGGTTGTGGAGTGGTGCGGATTGGCTGCAGAGTGGTGCGAACTGGTTGCGGAATGGTGCGAACTGGTTGCGGAGTGGTGCAAACTGGTTGTAGAGTGGATTAAACTGGTTGCGGAGTGGTGTGAACTGGTTGCGGAGAGGTGCAAACTGGTTGCGGACTGGTGGGAACTGGTTGCGGAGTGGTGCAAACTGGTTGCGGAGTGATGCAAACTGGTTGCACAGTGGTGCGACTGGTTGCAGAGTGGTGCGCACTGGTTGCGGAAAAGGTGTGAACTGGTTGTGGAGTAGTGCAAACTGGTTGCGGAGTAGTGCAAACTGGTTTTGGAGTGGTTCGAACTGGTTGCGGAGTTGTGCGAACTGGTTGTGGAGTGGTGCGAATTGGTTGCGGAGTGGTGCGAACTGGTTGCGGAGTGGTGCGAACTGGTTACGGAGTGGTGCGAACTAGTTGCGGAGTGGTGCAAACTGGTTGCGGAGAGGTGTGAACCGGTTGCGGAGTGGTGCAAACTGGTTGCGGAGTGGTGGGAACTGGTTGCGGAGTGGTGCAAATTGGTTGCAAAGTGGTGTGAATTGGTTGCAGAGTGGTGCAAACTGGTTGTGGAGTGGTGCGAACTGGTTGCCGAGTGGTGTGAACTGCTTGTAGAGTGGTGCAAACTGGTTGCGGAGTGGTGCAAACTGGTTACGGAGTGGTCCCAAGACAAGTGGAGCAAGGACAAGACAGAAGGAGCAAGCCCAATAAAACTGCAGCAAGCCCAAGAAAACTGGAGCAAGGCCAGGGCAACTGGAGCAAGGCCAAGACAACTCGAGCAAGCCCAAAACACCACACGTACTTACACGCACTTACACGCACTTACACACACACACACTTCCACACACTTAGACGCACTCACACGTACTTACACGCACTTACACACACTTACAGGTACTTACACGCACTAGCAAATACTTACACGCACTTACATACACTTACACGCACTTACCTTCACATACGCATACTTACACACACTTACACACACTTATAGCACTTACACACACTTACACGTACTTACACACACTTACATGCACTCACACGTACCTACACGTACCCACACGCATTTACACACACTTACACGTACTTACACGCACTTACACACACTTAAACGCACTTACACACACTTACATGCACTCACACGTACCTACACGTACCCACACGCATTTACACACACTTACACGTACTTACACGCACTTACACACACTTAAACGCACTTACACACACTTCCACATACTTACACGTACTTTCTCGCACATACACAGACTTACACACACTAACACACATTTACACACACTTACACGCACTCATACACACGTGTACACACTTACACGCACTTACACACACTTACACGCACTCAAACGCACTTACACGCACTTACATGTACTTATACGCAATTATATGCACTTACACGCACTTACATGTACTTACATGTACTTACATGCACTTACACGCACTTACACACACTTACACGCACTCAAACGCACTTACACGCACTTACATGTACTTATACGCAATTATATGCACTTACACGCACTTACATGTACTTACATGTACTTACATGCACTTACACGCACTTACACGTACTTACACTTATATGTACTTACACGGACTTACACACACTTACATGTACTTACACACACTCACATGCACTCACACAGACCCACACGTATTTACACGCACTTACACACATTGACACACACTTACGCGCACTTAGATACACTTACACACACTTACATGCATTTACATGCACTTACACACACTTACATGCACTCACACGCACTTACAGGCACTCACTCCCACTTACATGTACTCACACGTACTTACATGCACTTACATGCACTTACACACACTTACACACACTTACATGCACTCACACGCACTTACAGGCACTCACTCCCACTTACATGTACTCACACGTACTTACATGCACTTACATGCACTTACACACACTTACACACACTTACACGGACATACACGCACTTACATGCACTTACATGCACTTACATGCACATACACACACTTACACGTACTCACATAAACTTGCGCAGACTTACATGCACTTACACACACTTACACACACTGACACACACTCAGACACACTTGCATGCACTTACAGTCACTTATACGCACTTATACGTACTTACACGCACTCACACGCACTTACACGCACCCATACAAACTTACACACAAACGCACTTACACACACTTACATGCACGTACACGTACTTACACACACTTATACACACTTCCACGTACTAAGACACACTCACACGTACTTACAGGCGATTACACGCACTTACACACACTTACACATACTTACATACACTAATACACACTTACACGCACTTACACGTACTTACACGCACTTTGACATACTTAGACGTACTCACACACACTTATACGCACTTATACGCACTTACACACACTTACATGCATTTACATGCACTTACACACACTTACATGCACTCACACGCACTTACAGGCACTCACTCCCACTTACATGTACTCACACGTACTTACATGCACTTACATGCACTTACACACACTTACACACACTTACACGGACATACACGCACTTACACACACTTAGACGTACTTACACGCACTTACATGCACATACACACACTTACACGTACTCACATAAACTTACGCAGACTTACATGCACTTACACACACTTACACACTCTGACACACACTCAGACACACTTGCATGCACTTACAGTCACTTATACGCACTTATACGTACTTACACGCACTCACACGCACTTACACGCACTCATACAAACTTACACACAAACGCACTTACACGCACTTACATGCACGTACACGTACTTACACACACTTATACACACTTCCACGTACTAAGACACACTCACACGTACTTACAGGCGCTTACACGCACTTACACACACTTACACATACTTACATACACTAATACACACTTACACGCACTTACACGTACTTACACGCACTTTGACATACTTAGACGTACTCACACACACTTATACGCACTTATACGCACTTACACACACTTACACATACTTACATACACTAATACACACTTACACGCACTTACACGTACTTACACGCACTTTGACATACTTAGACGTACTCACACACACTTATACGCACTTATACGCACTTACACACACTTATACGCACTTACACATACTTATAGACAGTTACACGCACTTACATACACTTACACACACTTACACGCACTTCCCGCATTTATACACACTCACACACACTTACACACACGCACACGTATTTACACGCACTTACTGGCACTTATATGCACTTACACACACTTACACGCACTTCCCGCATTTATACACACTCACACACACTTACACACACGCACACGTATTTACACGCACTTACTGGCACTTATATGCACTTACACACACTTACACGCACTTACACTCACGTACACGCACTTACACGCACTTATACGTACTTACACGGACTTACACACACTTACACAAACGTACACGCACTTACACGCAATCACACGCACTTGCATGCACTTACACGTACTTACACATACTTACACGTACTCACACGTACTTACACGTACTTACACACACTTACACGCACTTACACATACTTACACGTACTTACACGCACTTATACGCCCTTACACACACTTACACGCACTTACACGCACTCACACGCACTTACATGGACTTACACGCACTTACACAAACTTACACGCACTTACACACACACGCACTCACACGCACACACATGTACATACACACACTTACACGTATTTCCACGCACTTACACGTACTTACACGCACTTACACGCACTTACATGCACTTACACGTACTTACACGCACTTACACGCACTTACACGCACTCACACACCCTTACGCACACTGACACGCATTTACACGTACTCACAGGCACTTACACCCTCACACGCACTTACACGCATTTACACGCACTTACACACACTTACACGTATTCACACACACTCACATGCACTCACACGTACTTACATGCACTTATACGCACATACACGGACTTACACAGACTTACACGCACTTACACGCAATTACACACACTTACACGCACTCACACACACATACACGCACTGATACGTATGTACACGCACTTCCACATACTTACACACACTTACACACACTTACACGTACTTAAACACACTTACACATACTTAAACGGACTTACACATACTTACACACACTTACACACACTTACACACACTCAAACACACTTCCACACACCTACACGTACTTACACGCACTTACACACACTCACACGTACTTACACACACTTATACACACTCACACGCACTTACATTCCTCACATGCACTTACACGCACTCACACACACTTACACGCACTTCCACGTACTTACACGTACTTGTACACACTTGCACATACTTACACATACTTACACGCACTTACACACACTCACATGCACTTGCACGGACTTACAAGTACTCACACACACTCACACGCACTTACACGCACTCACACACACTTACACGCACTTCCACGTACTTACACGTACTTGTACACACTTGCACATACTTACACGTACTTACACGCACTTACACACACTTACACGCACTAATACACACTTACACACACTTACACGCACTTACACACACTCACACGCACTCACACGCACTTACACGCACTTACACACTTACACTGACATCCACGGACTTACACACACTTACACGCAATTACACACAATTACACGTACTCAGACACACTTATACACACTTACACGTACGTACATGCACTTCCACGCACTTACGCGCACGTACATGCACTTACATGTACTTACACAGACTTACACGCACTTACACACACTTACACACACTTACACAAACTCACACGTATTTGCATGCACTAACACGCACTTACACATATTTATACGCACTCCCACGCACTTATATGCACTCACACATATTTACAAGGACTTACACGTACTTATGCAAACTTACACGTACTTATACGCACTTACACGCACTCACATGCACACACACGCACATACATGCACTTACACACACTTCCACGTACTTACACGCACTTACACACACTTACACGCACTAATACACACTTACACACACTTACACGCACTTACACACACTCACACGCACTCACACGCACTTACACGCACTTACACACTTACACTGACATCCACGGACTTACACACACTTACACGCAATTACACACAATTACACGTACTCAGACACACTTATACACACTTACACGTACGTACATGCACTTCCACGCACTTACGCGCACGTACATGCACTTACATGTACTTACACAGACTTACACGCACTTACACACACTTACACACACTTACACAAACTCACACGTATTTGCATGCACTAACACGCACTTACACATATTTATACGCACTCCCACGCACTTATATGCACTCACACATATTTACAAGGACTTACACGTACTTATGCAAACTTACACGTACTTATACGCACTTACACGCACTCACATGCACACACACGCACATACATGCACTTACACACACTTCCACGTACTTACACGCACTTACACACACTTACACGCACTAATACACACTTACACACACTTACACGCACTTACACACACTCACACGCACTCACACGCACTTACACGCACTTACACACTTACACTGACATCCACGGACTTACACACACTTAAACGCAATTACACACAATTACACGTACTCACACACACTTATACACACTTACACGTACGTACATGCACTTCCACGCACTTACGCGCACGTACATGCACTTACATGTACTTACACAGACTTACACGTACTTACACACACTTACACACACATACACCCGCTTACACACACTTATACGTACTTACACACTCTTACACGTTCTTACACACACTTATACACACTCACACGCACTTACAAGCTCTCACACGTACTTACACACACTCACACGTACTTATACTCACTTACACGTAATTACACGCACTTGCACACACTTGCACACACTTACACATACTTATATGCACTTACACTCACTCACACGCACGTACACAGACTTATACGCACTCACACAATCTCACACGCACTTACACGTATGCACATGCATGTACACACATTTACACACACTTACACATACTTACACGCACTTATACACACTTAAATGCACTTACACGCAGTTACACGTACTTACACGCACTTACACACGCTCACAGACACTTACACAAACTTACACACACTTACACGCACTTACACACACTCACACGTACTTAC
>SZWC01032176.1:3473-21419 GCA_023375785.1 Penium margaritaceum | reverse complement strand
ATATAGATATAGATATAGATATAGATATAGATATAGATATAGATATAGATATAGATATAGATATAGATATAGATATAGATATAGATATAGATATAGATATAGATATAGATGTACATATAGATACATAATTTTAGAACTACAAGGATTGATACATTCTAAGTCTTTTTGTCGCAAAGGAGTGTTGGTTTGGTTTGAGCCTTCCAATTTTTTTTCCTCGTAATCATGGTTTTCCTTATAAAGTATCTAAATATGTGGTGTAGTTCTTGTTTCCATGATGAAGTTTCGTTGCACATATTTGACATGGGATCTCTTATTTCTCATTTTTTAACCTTTTTTGGTGAGACCGTACGGATAATGTTGTCACGGGACTTAAAATCGTATAACCATGGTCTTTGTTCCTTTTGAGGATGCACCTCTGGTCCAATGATTTTGTGTTGCCCTTTGTTTGCTTCACAATTTTTCATGGGATGGGAGATGGGTTCGAAATACTATAATAGTTTTGAATTCCTTCTTGATTGCCCATGGGAAAGGTGCATCTTTATCTACGTGATTTTTTCTAGCAAAGTAAACAATGTTCATGGAGGCTATGAACCCACCTTCTTTTGCTCGGGATTGCGCTTATTAAATCATGAGATATCAACAGGTTACTTTGCCACACCAACATAGAACCACAATAAATGAAATAAATTATGACCAATGGTTTGGCTTACATCACATATTAAATGAAAGAAAATTACTCAAAAATCATTCTAGTCTAATGGCGCCAAACTGATCCACGAACCGTGAGTAAACTCTTAGGTCGAAGAAACTCCAGAATCTACCCTTTGCCAGCCGTGGCTTTTTAGCAAAAAAAAACCAAAACCGTATTCTTGATTTGGAAAAAAAACACCACTTAGATATCACATTCTTCTTTAATTAGAATGGCAAATTTGTTCAGAAATACTTTACTCAAAACAACACGGAATAATACAAAGGCACTCTTTCCACAACACATTATTTGGGCCTCCAAATTGCTTCCTAGCCATTTATCACCCAAACTTCAGTCCATACATACTTGACAAAGTAAATGCTTATTTAGTACACCTTTTTTTCAACATGCTACATCCTTTCGAATGTGCCCACAATTATAACAAAATGTGTACCACACTTATCAAGAGTGAAGGGTTTTAAGACAATGGATATGTGGGCAATCCTTTCTTAAATTTCATTATTTTTTTACACAATATTTAGAACACATTGCATGAAACCAGATGGGTGTTCCACCACAATCATTTCACCTGAACTCTTATTAGAAAAACCAAATAATTTCAGAAAATTTTGATAGATACCTACTTGAAATGCCCATTGAGGCAAGGATTTTTGAATTTTGAGAGTCAATGTAAACTTGAAACCACATTCACGTAGAAGCTTTCAAAATAATGATTGATTAAAAAAAATGAAGAAGCATAATTACATGCCTATGTTGACAAGATCTGAACACGTAAATGGTTGGCACATGGACATTGCCATGTTTCATCCACAACTTAACTCAGCCACCTGGCAAATGTTCTTACAAGAAGTAAAGTATTCTCAACATTGCTATCTCATTCACAGCGTGCCTCCCCTTGTTGATGTTCCACTCCCAAGCACATGGTGGGATTAATATTTCTGTTCCATGCCCTCCTACTTTCTCATGTGCTCTCGCATAACGATGCTCCACGTCATAGAAATTCATTAAATTTCCATGTGATGTGGACGTCCAATGTTGTCATTTTTAGGGGTTAGGAGGATTAAGCAATTATTCAAGCCTCATAATCATTTACTACTAATGTTGACTGCTTGTTGTACTAAAACTCAGGCTCTTGCATGGTGCTCCTCCTTATGTTATAAAGATGTGGGTGTAACAGATCTAAATGGTGAATATGATGGACATTGTAAGAAATGGGGTACATGTATATTCCCACTTCTCACCACGATGACTGCCATTTTTTACACCTCATGAAATGTGTACTTAGAAAACAATGACAATGATCCCCTTGAGGTCTTGGTCTCATGAATCCACCCACAAACCTCCATTATTTTTGAAAAGTGGGGGGAGAATGACTACAACTATCAATTCTATGCGGTGGACCACATGACCACCTGCTCTCCTTAGCATGTTGAAGGAAAGACAATGTAGATTCAAATAAATCAATGAGTATGATCATATTATGGATTTTATGCGGATGAATTTGACCAAAAAACTCTGTAGATATTTCGTTGCAGCCAACAAGGATGGACCTCCGACTTTGTCAAAGTTTGTAATCAACTTCCCACAAACCTCAATATGTTATTGTCACTATTCATACAAAATTTTCAAATATTCACAAGGCTTTCATATGTGTAGGTTTGTATGATTATGATACACCTTCATCCTTACCAGAGGAAAGTGGCAAAGACTAAGAACAACCTCCTACTTGACGAGCATGCAAGTGTAAGAGGAGTAACATGGGCTTTCCTTATGACTAAGCCTTGTAAAACGTGGAAGCTTATTGTGACACTCTTCATGATTTCATTGTGAACTGTGAAATGTTGTTTTCCAAAATCAATGGTGAGATAACCAATCTTCAAATGTGTTGAAATTAGTGGACGACCATAATTTGTGCATGGTAACGAAAGGCAAGCTACCAAAGTGAAAACAAATACATGTATTATGTATGGCGATGGTCACAAGTGCATCTCGAACAATACAACAAGCATATACAATCACATGGGTGCAATGCCACACAGAGTATAGCATATCATCAAAGCCCACACTACCAAGAGGTTCCACTATCAATACGTCCTCTACACAGAGTACCACCGTAGAAAAACGTTATGTGTGAGAAGAACATGTCATGGTCTCTATTTTTTAGTGAATATTGTGAAGGTTTATTTGTCTTCTTTTCAGTAAATTAATATCATATTTCTCTATTTGCACTACTCGTGAGAAAACCTAAATGTTTATGGCATTTATTTGTAGAAGATGGAAACCCAAACAATTGCATGCATGGATTAGAACACAAATAACCTCAACAATGCAACTCTGTTCCTGAACATCCACATTACGAACGTGCGCTAGCTATACCCCTGTTACTACTTTATGCAACTTCAAAGACGTTGGAATGAAATTCACCAATAAATGACCAAAATGTCACCATTGTAAAATACAAACAGGAAGCATATTGATGTGTGATCATTTGGCAATGTCATTTAACCCACTTTTCTTATAGAATGGGCCAAGAAGACGGTCATGTTTCGTAGTTGTGGTAACTTAGCACTAAAGGATAGTGGGCATGAGGCACATTTTGGTTTTCCCAAAACTCAATTTTTCTACAATGTAAATCTCAAAAATTAGTCTTATCATGGTGATTAAACATGTTTTTTATTCCTTGCAGGTTTTGTCATTCATCAACCAAAGTGGACAGAAAGTTCTCTTTTTTCATAAATTTGGAATGCTTTATTTAAATCCAAGGGTTTTACAAGAAGAATCATATTTGTTATGACATAAATGTACTATGAAAACCTTAAATGCATGATTATTGGAAAAAAAAATCAAAAATGAAAAATAAAATATTTTTTATTTCACAAATGTTTTTAACTTGACTTCATCTAATAATAATAAATGTATGAAAAAAGAACTATGAAAAAACTTAGATATTGACAAAAGGAATCAAGAACTGTTCATAATGTCAAAAATTATGAAATATTTAGTGGTGGAATCACACTGAGATAAACGATGTATCAGACATAGTTTGTTAGTACATACTCATAAAAATACATCACATATGGATATGTAAGTATAGAGATCTGATCCAAGTAACAGACTCACACAAAGCTTAAAAACCAGATGTGTTGTAGTGGAAGGTGTTGTTGTAGAAGTTCAGCAATGCTTAAAATGCTTGACATAGGATTTGTATGTTGTTCAACTAAAGGGCGTTCGTCTTGATGCGTCCTCATAGACAAAACTCAGTGACAATGTGTGTTGTAAACCATAAAAGGTCCACGTGCTAAAGGGATGACTTAGAGTGTAGACGAAAGGGATTCGAGTGAACTTGCAGTGTCTACTGGTTGGCTTCTTGTGTTGACAATCGAAGGCATGTTTAACTCAGTGACTTCATGGTCAATTCAATAGTCCAAAGGCAAGTTCATCTTAGATGCTCCTAACTAGGATGTTATAGGGAGTAACACAACCTCCTTGGTTGTTGCATTTCCATGTAGGTGGTTGTAATACCACCTAGGTGGTTGCATAACCCTCCATGCAAACTGAAAGTGGTCCAAGAATCTGCAGGGACACAAACCATCTTAAGGATCACCATGCAACTAAAGGGCCATTTGCTGCTGAAGGGTCACGTGATTCCAATGAGTAGTCTACATTACGTATGAAAACATGAACTTAAAACCTCATCAACAAACCATCTAGGATTTTTCATGCCTTTTCAAGGAGTACCCAGCCATATAGACTAGTTAATCTCAACACACAATGATGTCCTATGTTGAATTTGTCGTAAATTTTTGCTAAAGAACAAAACAATAAATCCCTTTCTAAAGTTCTTACTCGTTTTAATGCACAAAAAACTGATAGTTCATTTTGAAAATGAAGTGATTCATGAAATACTTGGATTAAAAACGATTATGTTTTGTCGGATATTTGTTTTTATACATGCTTTTAAGAAAAACATTTTTCCAAACTCTTTTTACTTTTTTACGCACTCTAGATTTGCCTTTTCATCATCTTTAGGTGGGAAAAAATTAAAACTCCATGAACGTTTAGATCCCTCCTTTTTACCCTTCATAAACAAAACTAATACACGAAATTTAATAACACAAATATGTTTTAAAAATTAAAAACAAGAATAGGTCAAAACGTTTTTACCTTATTTATCACCATACTCGTTTAAATATTTAGAATTCATGTCAAAACATGTTATGACATTATATTTAAATTTAAAGATTTATGCCCTCTTGCATTTCACACGTAAAATTTCTTTACAGATGTTTCTATGAAGAGTGTCTCATATACTGTTTTAATTAATATATCATTATTAATCATCAAATGTGCATGCTATCTTACGTTGAGGGAATTTTGAACTTGTATCCCTTACATTATGTTGTGTATAATCTATTTCTTTTACTATACTAATTTGATCCCATTCTAGTTTTCATGATCATCATTCATAATTTAATGTATGATCATGTTAACAAGACATTATACTTTTCCCAAAAATTTCTACATTCATTTCAATCAAGAAATATATCTGCAAATGATGTTTGTCCGAACATCTAGATGGAGGGATACATAATGTTTTCTTTAGGCCCATGAATCAATAAGAAGTTTGGATCTTAAATTTCCATTCATTTCCATTATGGTATTCATCACAAATCCTTGAACAAAAACCTACTAAGAATAAGTTAGATTACTTTATTCTATAATTTGTTTTATCATTAATTTTGCGTTTTAATGTTTTTTGGTAAGACATGAACCAAAAGGTTTTGAAATGGTTCGGGGCAGTGCAATATCGTAAAATCATAAGCACAATTTTATTCAAATACCTTAGTTTCCATGAGGCATTGCATTATTTGTTTTTTGTATCAAGATTGAACGATTAACTTCTACAATGATGGGATCAAGTGCTTTTCAACTTTGAATGATATTTTCACATTGCATAATTTTATTTCATTTTTTTCATTATTTACTCAGCGTAAGTTCTCGAATTTGAATATTATGAACAGTTTTGTTTGAAAATTCTTCAGTATTATATCGCTTTTTAAAACTTTCTTACAATATCATTGTTTGTTATGGCTCCACTGTTACCCAAGTGAAAGAAATATGCCTTGTTTTTTCATGTTTTTGGTACATATTTGAACAAAAATACATTTTAATTCATTTTGTAATGATTATATTTAATTTGACACATACCTCTTAGCATGCCTTGTTTGGAACATCATGACCTCAATACTTGTTTTACCATTCTTATGAAAATTATTGACGTTGGTTTGAAGTTACGATGATCGTTGTTGAATCGTGAATTGAAGGTTCACACGGGCACTTGGCCCATGTGAGGCGTGAGGAGTGGTTCTATTTATTTTGAATTGGGCTCAACTTTCAAGAATAATGTGAAATTTGATCAGTGCCATGTGAGTTTTTGATATATGCCGTGTCACAATCTGATGATGCTCTCATATTTTCATAGTTGTTTTTGGTCAAATGAAGATAGTACACCTGAAGCGTTGGAGGCAATAATGTTGACAATAATGAGTGTCTCAGCGCACCTGGAGCTCATTTCCGGATGCTAGGTCCCATGGTGATGCCTGGTTTTGTGGAGTGGGGGATAGAAGCGAGAGTACCTTTTTTAACCCCGGCACTTACCTTCAAGTCACAGGAAAAATGCTACCTAGCAAAGTTGGGAAATAAATGAAAACGATCCGTTCAGACTATCACCTGTGCATTGTTCGAACCATTCTTTCATCTCGGAAGACGACCTCCATGTTTGTCTCGGTTTTCGTTCACTTTATTATTAGACTTCTGCCAGCAGCCCATGTGACGTTTGGTCGATGCCGAAAGGACCGCCGCCACGAACCGTGGTTGTCGGCTTTTACTATTCATGCCCTAATTGGGGTTCGCCTTTTCCATTGCTAAAGAGCACGCCTCGATTGAATGATTGTTGATTACAGGTTCCAGTTCAAAACTATGTCATTCTGTGTTCGTCGACGATTAGAAAAAAAAATGCCCGGTTCAAAATAGATCCATAATTCTCTCTCGCAGGAATGCGGCACAAGTGTTTTAGCTGAAAACAAATCCGCATGGTTTCTTATGGCAAGCCAGCGATGCCTCATACAATGCAGTAACATCACGCACTTGCACTCAACACGCTGAGAATGCGAACAGTTTGGCGCCATCAAGTCGATCAGAAGATTTTCTTCTGATGCAGTTTGCGAATAGTTTCTTGAACAACATTGAGCTTGGCATTGCCGCCCCCAGGTGCGATGTATTCGTACAGGCACTAAAGGAGTCCCAGGCAGGGAGAAAATTGGCTCGCTTGAGGGGATGAATCATGCCAATGATTCGTTGGCCATGTTGTAAACTTTTACCCAGGGCACAACGTCAGAAGCAACAAAAACTACCAACCTATGAATTTAAGTCCAACAATAGGTTTTCTGTGTGTGTCGTTACCACATGCGAGCACAACATGTAAAACATCAAAGAAAAACTCAATTAAGGAATTGTATCATCATATACGTCAGATGATACAAGAAATGTGTTTCTTGTTTTTAAGATGGTCCAGGCAGAAAATCTATCCCACTAGGCTCCTGTAACATAACGGACGGAATCCTTGGCCAACTAGGCCAAAACCGCGGTGCTTGAGGGTCTCCGACCCTCAAGCTATCCCGTCCGCCCGCCCACAGGCCACGGAACCCGTGCGAGCCACGTCGGACCGGCCGCGCGCTACACTCCCCCCCCCTTAAGAGTGAGCCGCCGTGGGCGTCCGCACGTCGGACTCGAACCCCGGCGCTCTGATACCATTGTAACGGAACGGACGGAATCCTTGGCCAACTAGGCCAAAACCGCGGTTCTTGAGGGTCTCTGACCCTCAAGCCATCCCGTCCGCCCGCCCACAGGTCAGGGAACCCGTGCGAGCCACGTCGGACCGGCCGCGCGCTATAGCTCCCTTTTGGAAGTTGCTACCTTGGTGGCTCTTTAATCCAATGATAGAAAATAAAATCATAAGTAAGATATATTAGTTCTAATGTGCAATAAAACTTGTTTGTTACACATAAAATCATTTCATATTAAGATATGTTTAAGTATAATTAATTGTTAATGGATATCTAAAATTTCATATACTCGTAAAGTTTTCCAAATATGTGAATTCTATTGTTTTATCTACTTGTGTTGATTTATAAACGAGAATCAAGATACTTATGAATGTCCATATCCATACCTCTGAATATTTACATACATATTTTCTCAAGGCATATTGATTTAATTACATAAAATATAATATAAACATGTTGAAAACTAATAGAAGGTTCCTGATGTAGCACGCGGTCAGTAGCACATGAATCAATCTAAGGTCCCTGGTTTGTGGCCATTTTGACGGGATGGCTTGAGGGTCGAAGACCCTCGTGTTGGAAATTGGTCGATCAATTTAAGGTTCACAAGCCAATATTTCTCTCCAAATTAGGCCAAGTCTGCACTGGCCATTCCAGAGGCATTTTCCATCCTCGAAGTCCATATTCAAGGAACAAATACCATTGCCATCTTCAGATGCACCTCTTCATCAATAGGCACTTCCTTACATCACAAAAGGGGTACCTACACCTTCATCATCAACAATAGCTATAAAGCCAACAAGACCCCAAACTCATTAAGGTGTTTAGTTTTAGTAGCTAAATACGCACGATTACGTTAGTGCCCTTGCACTTGGAGTTGGTGTCCAAAATCAAGCTAAAAAAAAGTTGTAAGAGCTAGCACAATTGCTTAAGCTCCCTCTCCTAGGCCCTACCTGTGTTCAGATGTACGGTGGTGTTCTCCACCTTCAGTGGCGTTGGAATTTTTCACGACAACAACAAAGGCTTCGCTTGGCTTGTTGTCATGCTAGGACCTTTAGTGTGCCAAGTAATGCTTTAACAACTAATAAGAATTCAATGCGGAAGCTCTAATTGTATTACAAGAATACAAAGTGTAACAAACCTATGTACAAGCTCAGCAACAGCTTATGAACAACTCAACGACAGAACCCTCACAAAGCCTGGCCTCAACTGTGCGTAACGTCTTGGTAGGCGTCCTGCCTTTGAGCAAGAGTCTTGGCGTGTCAACCGTCCTTCAGGATGTCATGCAACCTCCTCACCACGATGACACACTTCCGCCAGAGTCAGTGAGTCGTGAGAATGAACCTCAAGGAAACTCTAGCAACACCTGGATCTGAGTTTGGTATAGAGACCAAGTAGCTCGTAGACGTGCAGAATAGTTTATGCTAATACAATGGAGTTTGAGAGATGAGAATTGGTTAGTTGAGCCACAACTGGTGCCCCCTTCTATACTTTTTTTCGGTTTTTATAGTTGGTCCTCTCCTTTTATACCCCTTCTCTTGCTAGTAGTAGTCCTTGCGGTCCATGCTACTCTACTGAAGGTGGCGGTCTCGACGGTCCCAAATATTGATGTAGTAATGTGTCGTCCAACATTAAAAGTGACATTGATGATCTATTGAATCCTCCACGACGTCGCATGCAAGTGAGGTGACTGTTTTGATGTTTGTACAATGGTTCACGCAAACCTCGTACGCTTTGTACTCTCCAAGATAAGATCGTATGAGGCAGTTGCCAAGTTGTGAAACCTTAGAAATCACTCTAGTGATTTGGCCGAGTTAATCACACCTTTCTTGGACACACCAAACCATATGTACACTTACAAGGCTTGAACATGCCCCTGAGGACTAAAACACCAGGAGTATTCTAACCTGTACAGTGGAACATTCCCCATCAGAAAATTCCCAATGAATCACGGTAAAATCTGTAACTTCGCATCGACTCCTCCAAAAGTGAAACCAACCATGTTGTGCTGGAGCCGAAATCTAACACACTTATCGCCTCAATCCAACACTCCTCCTCGAAGAGTGTGTTGGTGAAGGTAGAAGGACTCGTCCACATCTGAATTTTCTCTGTGGCAAAGAAACCCATAGTTTCTTGAGTCATCACTGAGCTTTTCTAGTAGCAACAAGCTATGCTCTTGCTTTGGGAGTAAACAGATGTATGACCCCTTGATTTCCTGTCCTCAGGTGTGGAGGAGATTTATTTTTCAGATCTAAAGCTTGCTCCAGGGTTCTCCCCCTAGGAGAGCAATTTTTAATCCGTTGAGGAAGCTTGGTCTAGCTCCCAGCATCTCTCATTGCCGCCTTGTTCTTTCGGCAACACCCGGCTGCATCTTAAGTTTCATGCTCTCAATTGAAAATTCCAAGACCGTGTCTCCCACTCTTGGAGACCACGAATGAGCTATCTAGAGCCATTTACAAGGCGTTGACGACGGAAAATGATTTTTTTCAACTCGCGTCTCGTTCTCTAGTTGCCCGTGTTGTAGAAAAGGAATTTTGGACAATTTGACAAAGCATTTCTGGTTTTGATGTTGGTCGTCACTCACCCCTTGGTATTCTCCTACGTCAATGCGAGTTCCTCTAGAAGCCTGCTTTTGTCCCCAGAGTTCGTAATATGTCGGTCCCTATGACTTCACATCGAGAGGATTCTACATTAAGGCCATCGACGGCGAGGGCCATTTCTGCTTTATCAGCCATAAATACTTCGTCGTTCAAAATTTTGCCGGCAAGGACTCGGTGTCTTGTAGTGCCACAAATGTTCCTAGTTTTTTTTGTGCAAGCTATTACGTCACCTTGTAAAAAACTGTGAAGTTCATAATTTGCAATTGGGGGTAGCAAGCATGCGCATGCGAAAGCGAACGAGATCCAGAAATATGATCGGCGCTTACTTTTGCAAGCGCCATTCTCGCAGCTGCCACTTCGCCATCACATGTCGTTTTGAAAGCAAAATTCTGCTTCAACTTCTACTCACCCTCCTTCACACAATCGGCAACAAGCGACTGAAATCGGCATGAGATGTCCGAAATTCATGCGGAACGCGAGTGGTGAAGATAGTTTTGTAAACTATTATTTGACAAAAGTCTTTGCTTCACAACTTATGTAAAAACATCTTCTGCTACTGTTGAAGGCCAATGCCTAGGGTTTTGGTGAAACTCCTACTTCACACCACCTTGTCACTCCGCTTTCACGTTCACACGATATTTCTCCGACATCATCGCCATACCTAGAATTGAAAACGTTGCAGAGAGGGAGATGGCACTATCGACGATCTTGTCATGGGTAGTCCTCTTCTTGTAGTCAAAGTAGGAAGTGTCATTCCCACTGCCGATAACATTTCCATGCTCAGAGGAATCATTATGAGTGTCAGAGTTGTACGTTGAAGCGAAGAGAGTAATCTCAGGCACCCCTAAAATGTATCTCGTACTCCCCCCGTCTCTTGCACAGCCCAAAGTCACCTCATTGAGCACCAAAAGACATAATGCACCAATGGCACGCTTGCCATTGACCACAAGGGCTTTTTGTAGAGCCGTCATGTGTCTTTGATAAGGTGAATCCATCATGTCGGTTGCCGAGAGGATGCTGAATATATCATAGGAAGTTGTACACTCCATGTTCATTTGTAGTAGAAAAGAAAGAGTTGGGGTTCTTTCGAGCCCTTGGACATAGACCAAGCCTTATCATGTTGTTGGAGCAGAGGTGTCCTTAAACAAAGGTTTCACCTTCACGTCTTTTCAAGGAGATCTGCTCCCCATTGCTGACAATGTGTGCTCTGTGCCTTCAAAGCCCTCCAAGAAGTAAGAGGTTGAAAGAAATTTTAGGGATAAATACATCATTGTTAAAGCGTACTTGAGCTGCCTCGCACCTCGTCAATGCCATCTTCCCTCTGCCTTTCACTAACACACACCAGTTTTTTGTTATAATAAAATGTAATTTTCACTATATTAAAGGCGTTGGAGGCAAGAACAGTCAAACGTAACGTGTGACATGCACTCACTACCCAAGTACCACATGTGTTTTTAGCAAACTCGCTCAGTACTCGAAACTTCTAAGACATGGAATACAGATCTTGAGAAGTCAAACTGCTTCTTCTCCACTCCAATCATCACCTTTGGCTAAGTATCCTCATTTTCTTCATCATTATCCTCCTCTCCACCATTTGAATCCTCTGACGACTCCTCCTTGCTCTCTTGCCTCCTTGCACACTCCTTATCCCTAAGCCGCTTCTTACAATATAGCCCGATGTGTCCAGGTTGCTTGTAGTACTCGCATTTCTGCACAAGGTGAGGTTTGGTATGCTTGTCGTTGGATTTTCTCGAGGGTAGATGACAATGTTTGATTCCACTCAGGTTCAAGAGACAAGTTCACGATGAAGTTCTTTGACGTCATATAAGATACAAGGGTAGTGCAAGCTGTTGGATATGTTGGAAAGGCAAGAAGACATAACGTTTCTGTCGTAAGATTGTGATCACACTCTTCTGTGAACAACATCTTACACATGTATGCCTCTATCAATTCAACCTCTTCCTTCAACTTGAACAAGCATCTCACTTCCTCCTTGTCGTCGGTCAATCCGTTTAGAAGAAAGGTCACAAAGACCAGCTCCAAAATAAGAGCATCACTCACCGTGAGCTGGTAGAGTAGTGAATTGGCTTTGTTGATGTAGTCCTTAATGCTTGTGCAGCTGTTGAGGTTGATGTGGGAAAGTTCTGTAATGAGGTCAGACTTGAAGGTGAAGCCTCTGACATGTAGGTTCGTAGTACATAGGACCACGCATGATGAGGAGGTTCACTCAATCCCTCAAACATCCTAATTACCTATTGGACCGAGGAGTGAGTTGGTTATCCATTACCATTTATGCATCCTTGGTGAATTTGTTGAACTCTTTCACCACTTGTGGTGATGACCCGAATGGTGGCGGCGAGTAGTGCCCATTGTAGAACTCCCATAGGTAATGAATATGAGTGACCTATTTGAAATTGTGTGCCTAGTTTGGGAAGATCTCCCGGTCAATCTTGTCGACCTTGATCTTGTGCAGTTACAAGGATGCCGCTACTACAGGCACAGTGAGCTCCAGACGTTCAAATGGGATCCTTTGATCTGCCAATGGCTGGGTTGAAACTAGATACTACTACATGGGTACAACTGGGAACAGCTGACCTTGAGCCATTCCTGAAGCCCTGTAGGCTTACAACCTAGGAGCTGGTTGATCCTATTGGTGTGATGCCAATGGTGGCACCCCTGGCATCACTTGAGAGTGTGCCAAAAGCTACTGCTGTACACCTCTGTTTGTAGCTGCTCTAGGCTACATCTGCTGGGAGATATCTGTTTTGAAGGCATGTGGAGGATTTTCTTGGGAGTGATGGATAGAAGATGCTTGTGACTACTGTTGCCACTATATCTACTGTTTCACTTGTTGAAATTGTTGTTGTTGCTACTATTGCTACACCACGTGTTCATGGATCTGTTGCTACTGTAGTTGAGAATGAGTCAACTGCTATTGAAGTTGTGCATGATGTGTTGCTAACACTATATATGACTATTGTAATTATTGTGTGTGTGATTCTTGAGCCACATGTGTGAGCTCCTCTTATTGTTGAAGAAGCTCTTGGGCTCCAAGCTTCTGCCTCAATGCCTCTCATTTTTTTTTCCACAACTTGAAGCACCAAAGCTTTCTTCTATAGAATTGTTGTGTTTCCTCAGCCAAGCATTCTTCTTCTGCTCCTTATGGTTGTGCGCGATCTACGACATGGAATCCCGGCTTTTGATCCATCCATAAACCATTCAAAACCAATTGATTGTCAAGGGGAGGGCGACCTCCCCCTTGATTTTCAAGGGGAGGATGACCCCCCTCATTGGTTTTTAGGTTCCATGCCACTTGTTGGAACCTTTATTGTTGTGCAATGTGTAGGTTCAACTGCAAGGAAAATGCAACAGCGAAACCTGCTACTACTCAGTTGTTTAGAAACAGCGGAGAGCATCTTCACCTAATAATATTCCTACTATGTTGTTGTTGCTGTGCTAGTCTAAAGTACAACCTCGCTCTGATACCATGTTGGAATTTTGCACGACCACAACAAAAGGCTTCGTTGGCCTTGCTGTTGTGCCAGGACATTTTCTATGCCAAGCAATGCTTCAACAACTACTGAGAAATGAATGTGGAAGCTCTGGATGTATTACATGAATACTAAGTACAAAAATACTATGTACAAGCTCAAGAAAAGCATATGAACAGCTTAGCATAGAACCCTAACAGAGCCTGGCCTCAACTAGGCGCAACTTCTTTCTTGGCGTCTAGCCTTGTTACAAGAGTCCTGGTGCATCAACCGTCTTCCAAGTTGACAGGCCTTCACAATGTTAGACAACCTCCTCTCCATGCCAGCACACTTCGGCTAGATTTGGTGGGTCGTCAGAGGGAACCTGCAGGAAACTCCAGCAACAATAGGATCCGAGTATGGTTAAGAGACCAAGTGGCTCGTAGACATGTAGAATAGTTGATTTTAATGCAGTGGAGTTGGATAGACTATAATTGGTTACTAAATCCACAGCTGGTGATCCGTTTTATATTGCTTCACTGGTTGGTAGCAGTCCTTGCGGTCCAGGCTACTTCACTGAAGGTGGCGGTCCCGTTGGTCCCAACTGTTGATGTAGTAATGTGTCATCCAACATTGGAAGTGACGATGACGATGTATTAAATCCTCCACGAGGTCGCATGTGAGCGAGGCAACTGTGATGATGTCTGTACAATGGATCATGCAAACCTTGTAGGCTTCGTACTCTCCAAGATAACCTCATATGAGGCATTTGCCAAGTTGTCAAACCTTGAAAATCACTCCAGTGAGTTGGCCGAGGTAGTCCCATCTTTCTTGTACACGCCAAACTATTTGTACACGTCCAGGGCCTAAACATGCCTTCGAGAACTTAAAAAGTAGGAATATTCTAGCCTGTACTTTGGAAAATTCCCCAATGGAAAATTCCCGATGAATCATGGTAAAATCCGTAACTTCACGTGGACTCCTCCTAAAATGAAACCAATTGCATCGTGTTGAAGCCAAAATCCAGTGTAGTTATCGCCTCACTCGAACATGTGGGACACTCTCCTGTCTGATTCATCATTGCTTATAATGTTCCAATGAGTTGTGTAAGTCTTTGGTCATCCCTAGCTTTGTGGTGCGACTTGAATGTGTATTCATTCTTATGTATAGTGTGTATATGGTTTTTTTACCAGTCTATGCGAGACCGGTAAATCTATGTGAATGCCTTGTGCGAGTTTGGACGAGGAATTGACGTGTAAGACAGACCATTATTTCATTGTGTGACAAGCAAACGACTAATTCGATTATCGTCCGTCTGCTAGTCAAATTTTACTTGACAATATATAAGTTTGCTGTTCAAGTTCAAAAGCAGGTTTAACCCCATGCCCTTTCAAATTCCAACACCTCGAGCACCGAAAATTTGGCCTAGTTGGCCAAGGATTCTGTCCAATCCACTACACCTCATAAGTTATTCAAACAAAAAATATGTACCCTTCTGTGCATAGTTAATGTATTTGTATGGCTTTCATGAACTTAATACAAACTCCTCCATTTTTCATTCTTTGCTTTGTTGATTTACTTCTTCATGTTTAGTTTGTTCATTTACTTCCTCATGTTTTATTTTTTTAATATATCTTCATCTGTGTGTTGTAACTCAACGACTTGCAACTTGCCATGATGCCTATATTTAAACCTCATCTTGTTCTACCAAATTTTTCCATAGCTACATTCCTTCAAATATTTTCTATTATCATTGTTTTTTGTACATATGGAAAAAAGCATGATGAATTTATCGTGGGTGCTTATTTGCTAATTCCCGGTGGCCCTCATAATGTACAAAGTAATGTCGGAGTCACACCGAATGAGCTAAACACACTGTGGGAAGTCGTGGTGAGTTTATTTTGTATGGTTGTTGAACTCGTTCTTCCCCAAGTACATCAAACATGCTCGATAGACTTGATGGCACACACTTTCCCGTGTCCAATTTCATTGAATGCCGATGCAACATCCTCCACTTTTATACTCTTGAAACATGCACTTTTTAACTCTTTTATACTCTTGAAACAAGAGGGATGTCATAGTCTTTATTAAGTGTCTCGGTTTGATGACGTCATTATCCATGAATTCAAAAGTTACATTAATCAGAGGCGGTTTGACGAGCAACTATTCTCCCCACAATTTACGTAAATAGGTACAGTTGCTATGAGTTGCTACACTTGTAAGTTGTAACAACATTCCATCAACTCGTTCATAGAGCCCTTAGTTCACGTATTCGTTGCGGGTTGTGACTCAATACCATGGGTCAACTCTAAACGTTTCATGTAACAAGATTTGAAAAATTCCATTAATACCATCCCACCGAAGCGAGCGGCTACAAGAGCTGATGAGACCGTAAATGCCCAACAATGACCAGTGAATTGCCTTTTTTACAGACACAAAACATGAAACAAGGCTTGTAGTTGCAACAGAGTATTGTGACACCCACCTAAAATCCAAATAATATGAAAAAGTCATAGTACTAATTCTTTTGTTTGTAAAAAAATATCATTCTTTCTTTTTGTTTTCTCTTGTAGTGTCCTCCCTTAGCTTGACGTTCCCCTTCTTTATGACAATCAAGATTTCTTCCGATGGAGAGTTTGTTGCTTGTAGGATTCATGAAATGCGTGGTTTTATTTTACCCTAAAAGACATTGCGATGGCTAATCATGGGATGATTTGTCACCTGATTTTTTTGTGGCACTGTTTGCGTTAGCTTTTCCATTTATAGAATGAATTTTGTCTTCTCTTTTAATTTCACTACCACTTTTATTTCACTTTCACTCTCCTTCGTGTCTTTCTTTCTTTTCCTTTTTTCTTGTATTTTTTCACTGTAAAACCCATGCATCAAAACTAACATAATAATCCCCCTAACCATTTTGTAAGTGGGTGAAGCGCTACCCAGTGTTTGATAAATCAATCTTCCTGGCCTCGCAATTACGAAATATGATTGACTCAATCAACGCCATCCACCGCTGATTGAGCAAAGCGAGGAGGTCATGAGTCGAACCCCTCAAGATTCTCTCTTCTACACGATTGTCGTGAAGGAGCACTAATGGGGTTCTAGCCTTCTAACCACAATTTTTTAAAGCAAATTTTACGAAAACAAGAAGTACGTGCGAGTGGTACATGATGGCCACTTTTGCAGAGACATGACTCTTACGTCCGGCGAAGACAACGAATACGGTGTATGGTCATCGTTAAAAAGCAATACTATTTATTTCCACCCTAAAAAAGGTGAGAACAAAGAAAAATCACATACTTTGCATGAACCCTATGAAACTCGGTCAGAGTATGGCAACAAGATCAAACCATAACCACCAAAAAAGAGGCATGGATTTGGCCCGTGTTCCTTTTCTTTAGTTATGGTTCATTACCCCAAATGCAGACACTTGATGATAAGTGTATAAGCAAGTGTATTTCTACATGCAAATGATTCTCACCGAAAATCCGCATGCATGCATGCCAACAGAGCCTGAATTTACACCCCTATATATTTATAAATATGATGGGTTGTATGCGTTATTTAGTAGTTTTTGCAAACAGTCCGTGTTCACCGGTTTTTTCACTTCCCAAATACACTTGTTGGTACAAAGTTTTGCAGGTGAGGCAATTGGTCATATATGAATTCTTCTTGGGCAAGAGTCACATCTATATCCACTTTTCAAAATAAAATAGCTGAAATACCATTGTCACACACAAAATAATACTTATGACAATGCCACACAAAAAATAATACCTACATCAACATCGTACATGAAGTAACGCATATGCCAACATTACAGTTGGGTCCTATTACCTTAGGAACCCAGAAACACTAAAAAAATATCATGCTCATACCACGTATCATTTAGCATTCATACATGACATGATTTTCGTCATTCACTCTGGACTAGTCGGATATGATAAAGATATAGATTTAGATTTATATTTAGATATAGATTTAGATATAGATATAGATTTAGATATAGATATAGATATAGATATATATATATCGATATAGATATAGATATATAGATATAGATATAGATATAGATATAGATATAGATATGGATATAGATATAGATATATATATAGATATAGATATAGATATAGATATAGATATAGATATAGATATAGATATAGATATAGATATAGATATAGATATGGATATAGACATAGATATAGATATAGATATAGATATAGGCATAGATATAGATATAGATATAGATATAGATATAGATATATATATAGATATAGATATAGATATAGATATAGGTATAGATATAGATATAGATATAGATATAGATA